>JADBJO010004465.1:50000-80000 GCA_016801955.1 Conus betulinus | reverse complement strand
CTGTTATTTGTAAAAGGATATTTCAGATCAGTTTTCAGCCCTTTATGGCCAAAACGAAAGAGGGGCCCACTGGTTAATTCTTGTATAGAAATATTTCAGGATAGTTTTCTGCCCTTTATTGACAGGAACAGAGGGGGTCTACTGTTCTGATGGGAAACTGTTGAGAAAAGTGTGTTTAAAATGTGTGGAGGTTAAGATCCTTGTTTGTTGTCCACTTTAGGGTAAATTTCTGTTTTCTTGTTTTCATTGTACCTGTACGTTGAAGTAAAAAGTGTTGTGTTTAGTGCCATCAGATGGACAGCATCTGCCAGGGAGCATTTATGTGTCTAGATACGGTTACCTTAATGGACTTGTGTGTGCGCTTGCACCTTATGTCACCACAGCGCCTGCATCCAGGGGTTTGCAGGATTGTTTTGGCTGTTTGGTTGGGCAGCTGAGGACAGTACCTCTCTGGGTCCTATTGGCACATTTGGATCAGTCTGTATCTCCCCGCTTTTTTTTGTGAAAAGAGACATGACATCAACACCTTCATGATTAGAGAGATACAACTGTTGTTTTCCCCATGCCTTAAAGAAGCCCAGTCAGTTCTCTTTAAAGATTGAGTGAAAGGTGTTCGGACATGCTTTAACTCACAGACGTACAGAGCTATTTCATGCACACACTTGTATGCATGCATACAAACAAGCGCACACATGTACATGCACATGTGCATGATAAACACACACACACATATACACTCACACACCATGCCTGCTTTTCTTGGATATCGGTTCCACTGCTATTACGTTAATTCTTTAGCAGCCTGTCCACAAATATTGTGCCTTTTTTTTTCTTTCATGAGAAGTATTTTTTTCCTTACGTGAGAAGTATTTTTTTTTTCCTCACATGAGAAGTATTTAGGTACTTAACAGTAATATCTAATAGAATGAAACAGCTGGCTGGCTCTGTGTGGTGTGCAGGAGTTGAACCTGGCGGTGGTGGGCTCACAGATAGTGGGCATTGTGCCTCTCAAAGCTCTGATGGACGCTGCAGAGTACTTCATGAAGGCCGACAGTCTCTTCATTCTGGAGGAGGACCAGAAACTCAGGCTGGTCAGTAGAGGAGTCATGAGGAGGGGTGGGGGGTGGGATTTGGTTTGGCTGGTTCTGGTTGGTGAACAAGGATATTTGTACTATGTGCAGGCATATTAATTTGAGTGTGAGTGTTTAGGTGAAATAATCTCTACATTTTATGCATGTACTGTGTGTGATTTATTTTTAACATTGTGCAGAATGATCCCGTGGGTTGACAGATCCAGTCTGGTGTCCACATGCAATGACACCTTGAACAAAACTGACGCTGAGAATGGAAAGTGTTAGATGGGCTATGATGTAGTTGTTTGAGAGGTCGGTGTACGAGAATGTTTGCAGATTAGTGTGTGCTCATGTACACACATGTGTGTGTGTGTGTTTTTCAGAGCTTTAGCTGGCCAGAAAAAGAAAGTTTGATTTTATCTAGACCCTGTTTTCTTCCATTTCTGTGTTGAGTTCATGTCAAAGTCTTCTGTATCGGCAGGATCGGGGAGACTTACTGGATGAACGTGGCAGCCCCCGGGCCATATAGAGATGCTGACTAATGCTGGCTTCACAGTGAAGCAGTTATTGTCATCAGTAGGAGATACAGTAAATGGTGTCCTTTGAATGCAAGAGCAGGCTCCAGTGAACATTGCTGCAGTAGTTTGGCAGCATGCAGTGACTCTTCTGTTGGACTACCTCATGACCTGATATTCATTGGTCCTTGTCAACTCCAGTGCTGAGACTACAGCAGCTTTGTGTATCCGGTGTGGCTGTGTATGGGGAAGCCAAATGAATGGTGTGGGCGTAAAACTTGTATGTTATGTGTAGATATCCCCGAGCATACCTTCAGTAAAGTGATTGTGAAAAGGGAAGTAAATGCGGCATATGAGTCTCCAAGTTGATGTGTTAAAGAATTGCTTCCCCTCTCACTTTTTTTCCATGCAACATTTTTGTGTCGGGTTTAAATGATTCTGTTACAGTTTTCTAAACAGTCTTTGTGGCAGGACATCATATGTTTGATCTGACACCCTGTAGGCTGCGAGGGAGTTAATTAATCAGCATTTGTCATGTTTTTGATTGTAACGAGCAGATGAATATTTCTTTGATATTCTTTGAATATTCTTTGATGTAATCTTTTTTTTTTTTTTTTTTTTTTTGATCACAGGTGATCAACAGATTGGGGCTGAATTCTCTGGGAGCTTTCAGCCCAAAGGAAAGGATCATCGAGTATGTACAAATCTACTGCTGATGCTAATTGTGTGTGTGCTTGTGTAGCTTTTGGAGTTGTTAGTTTAAAAATGATTTTATTGTCATCTATCAATATGACAGTGAGAATGCAACAGTGCTTTCAGTAAACGTACACTTTAATTCATTTTTGGTCCGATGGTGTAGTATTTCTTCCCAGACAGCCTCCAGTTTGTGGCCCTTGTTTTTTGTCCAATGTACAGTAGCTGTTCTAGCATATCATTTTTATTGTATTGAGAGCAGGTGAACCATAGAGCTTAAAGACAGGTACAGTGTATGTCTTGTGTTTAGACAGGTAGATTGTATGATGAATGGTTCTGGGTAGATGTATCCAGAAGCACCCCCCATTTCTGCTAGCCTTCCCTAAGTAAGGAGAAGCTTGATAAAACTGAATACACCTGTGTGTGATACTAAATACACCTTTGTGTGATGGCAGGTCAGCAACATAATTCATTATGTAGATATTACGCATTACAGAAAAAAGATGTCACCGTTTGGTACTCAGAATAAGAATACAGAATTGAAGCAGTCGCTCCTGTTCCACAGAGAGTAGCAGGTCAGCCTTTGTCTAAATAAAAGAAGAAGAAGAAAGCAGGAAGAAAGAAAATCAGGATCCAGCCCTACAGGACGATGAATGATGAACAGCTAGCCATTAAGATCCTCTTTTCTTCATCCATTGGGGGTTCTGTCAGACGGTCTGTCACAGTGAGACATCACTCTGCTGGCATTCTGTTCTGAGAAGAAGGGAAAGGGCTGGGGTACACCTAGGGCAGGAGTTTGCGCAGAAGATGACTGTTCTGTCCCCCATTTATTGGCCCAGTCAGAAGTCGGTGGCCCAACTGACAAGCGGAGAGAGCATTTACACTTGTCTGCCAGAATGGATAGTTGTCCCCAGACACTCGGGCATGGGTATTTTCAAGCCCTGTAAATTTGTTATGGACAGTGAACAGAAAAATCATGTGAATGATTTTGTGAATAGGTGGATAAGTTGAGTAGTGGTGTGGGACAGATTGATCAGTATGAGTTTTGCTGTGGACAGACAGGTCCACATGAATTGTGTGATTGTCATGTTGGTCCGCTTGACCGGCGTTGATCCACATGAATTATGTGTGTTGCTAATGTATATATCCATATGATAATTATGTTTGTGTTGCTGTTGTGTTGATCTGTATGAAACATGTGTGTAGTTGACGTGTAGATCCATAAGCAATGTGTATGTAAACTGTAAATCCATATGCAGCGTGTCCGTTACTCATGTGTAAACTTGTATACTAGTTTGTAGATTCCTATGAGCTGGGTGTGTTGTCCAGGTACATGATCCACACGGAGCAGGACGGCCCCTTAGCCAGTATGGACCTGAAAGACTTTGTGCTGACAGTGGGATCCAGATCCCCATCTCCAGGAGGAGGATCTGTTGCTGCTTTGTGTGCTCCGCCATGGTGAGTACAGGGTGGGATCATAAGACTGGCATGCTGAAGAAGCCGTTGATTTGATGAGCCTTAAACCTCTTCCTCCAGTTTATGTTATTGACCAAGAAATCAAGGCTAAAATTTTGATATAGACCGGAACACATTTATGAACACACACAATTATGGGTGCACACACTTGTATTAAAAGAAATGAAATTAATCATGCAGTTTCTTTCAGGACTGGAGAACATGAATCAAACATTTTAACAGCAGCCTTATTATGAGGTTGGTAGGTTGTTCTCTCCATCCCTCCCCTACCCCCTCACAACCCACTCCATAGATTCACCGATCTCTTTTGCATAGAATGAGGAAGAGGATATACAGATTTCCCCCTGTGTCTGTGGCATACTGGACCATCTGACTCTGTTCCAGCCCTCTGCATTTATCCTGGTTTGAATGATCCATGGCAAGGAAGAAAAAAAAAAAAAAAGAAACATCCTTGACATCTCTTGATGTTCATTCAGAGACAGGAGTGATCAGGTCCACCTTAAGGTCCATTTTCAGGTCAAACTGTGTGGAGCAAAGTTCATATCAGTATTCTGGGCCTTCTTTTTCCTCAACCTCCTTCAAATCGTGTAGCAAATCTGACTTTTTGTTTTTCACTTTTGTGATGCATCCTGCACTCTCTGTTATCTGTCTTCACAGTCTTATGATCCTGTGTGTGTGTGTGTGTGTGTGTGTGTGTGTGTGTGTGTGTGCACGCGCTTGTGTATGTGTATGTATGTGATGGAAAATTGTGTTTTGGTAGAACATAGCAAGTGCTAGGGTGGTGGTGTTCGTGGCAGTGAGTGGGGACATAGGATGGGGACAAATGTGAAACAGAAAGTTGTAGTTTTACTCTTGACTCTGTAAAACTAGGTCAGCCTTCTGTTTGTATATGAAAATGTTTAGATCTTGGAATTTTATGTTGTAAAGTACTTCAAGCCCTTTACTGCTTTAGTCAGGAATTTAGAGTGTTCTGCACAGTCTCAGAAGCACAGTCAGCGTGTTAAACTGCTGTCTGATTCCATGTTTTAATTATTTTACTTTTTTTCTTTTTTTTCTTAATTTTTTTCTTTTTTCAGAAAACCTGCATCCCACCAGGGCCCAGCCTGAATTAACTCCCCCTTTCTCTCTGTCCCCTTCTGGGTTCCCTGTTCCTTCTACTTATCCCATCTCACTTTTCCACCGCAAATTCCAACATTACTTTGACCTTTCAGTTTCTCTGGAAGTAAGTTGCACCTCATGGAATTGTGGGTGTCGTGTGTCCAGGGGGCAGCACTGGGCTCCATGGTGGGCTTCATGACGTATGGGAACCGCAAGTTCTACAGCCTGGACAGCAAGATAAGGGAACTGATCCCGCCGCTGTACAAGGCCATGAAAGACCTCATTCCCTTTGTGGATGCTGATGCTGCTGCCTTCAGCGAGTACATGGTCAGATTCTGCTGGGGGTTTTGTCTTTGGTTTTTTGCTAACTTTTTTATTTATCATTCAGACTAAATCATATTTTGTATGATTATTATTATTATTATGAACAAAAATAGAACATGTAAAACATTAGAGAATTTTGAAGGAGAAAGAGTAGAGATAGACAAACGACCAGACACAGGCAGATCATTTGAAAATGAGGAGGATGAAATATGTAATTATTTTGCTTGTGTCTTTCTCCATTCAGCAAGTATTTTTTTTTCTTGTTTATCTGTTCCTTTTAGAGTGTCTAACCTTAATCTCTTGTCTGTTCCTCCTTAATCTCTTGTCTGTTCCTCCTTTATCTCTTGTCTGTTCCTCCTGTATCTCTTGTCTGTTCCTGTTCCTCCTTTATCTCTTGTCTGTTCCTCCTGTATCTCTTGTCTGTTCCTGTTCCTCCTGAATCTCTTGTCTGTTCCTCCTGTATCTCTTGTCTGTTCCTCCTCTATCTCTTGTCTGTTCCATCCAGTGACTTCTCTGTTTCATTTCTTGTTTTTGTCTGTTTTTTTCGTCAACTTTTTGCCATTTACTTTGGACATTGTTTCTTAGAGGAATGATGCCGCCCTTCTGTGTGAACCAAAAAGATTGCAGTGAAAAAAAAAAAAGGGGGGGGGGGGGGGGGGGATTCCAGTCCAGTCTGATGTGAACTGCATCGAGAGAAATGGTTAATAGAACTTCGCCAATGAAGCATTTTTGTTTTTTTTTTTTTTTTGATCTTTTTTTTTTTTTTTTTTTTTGTTTTTTTTTTTTTTTTTTTTTTTTTTTTTTTTTTTTTTTTTTTTTTTTTTTTTTTTTTTTTTTTTTTTGACTTTTTTTTTTTTTTTTTGTTTTTTTTTTTTTTTTTTTTTGTAATTTCTGTTCAGGCGTTGTGTTTCAATCCGTTTTTTTTTTTTTTTTTTTTTTTTCGGTTGTTTTTTTTTTTTGTTTTTTTTTTTTTTTTTTTTTTTTTTTTTTTTTTTTTGTTTTTTAGCTGAGAGAAATCAATAAGAGAATGCGTACAAAGGAGGCATGTTTTTTCGAGGTGTGAAAAAGCTGATGGAGAAGTGTGATGTGGCATCATCTGTTGATCTGTTCTGTTGGATCGAACTGAACTGGTCTGTTACTGTGTAGTATCTTTTAAAACATAAACTGAGGACAATTCTTTCAAGGTTGTCATTGCAACAGATGTGAGGCAACTGGGCGGTAATTCATTTAAACAGCGTGGGTTGTTTTTGATTCCATTTTTTTTTTTTTTTTTTTTTTTTTTTTTTTTTTTTTTTTTTTTTTTTTTTTTTTTTTTTTTTTTTTTTTTTTTTTTTTTTTTTTTTTTTTTTTTTTTTTTTTTTTTTTTGTTTTATTATGTGTTTTTTTTCTTTTTTTCTTAATTTTTTTTTCGTTTTATGTGCGTGAAAACCTAGCATCCCACCGAATGGCCCAGCCTTTTTTAAATTTAACTTTTTGACTCTGTCCCCTCTGTCAGCTTTTCTGTTTGTTTCACTTATCCCAGAGATCTTTTTTTTGTCTTTGCAAATTACTTCAAGCATTTACTTTTTTAGTCAGATTTAGAGTTTTCTGGAAAGTAAGTTTTTTTTTCATGAATTGTGTTAAACGCTGTCCATTCCTTTTTTATTCTTTTACTTTTTTTCTTATTTTTTTCTTTTTAGGGAACCTGCATCCACCAGTTCTCAGCCGATGAATCAGGCTTTTCTCTCTTTTTTTTTTGTCCCCTTCTGGATTCCCTTTTTTTTTTGTTTTTTGCTTTACTTATTCCCATGAAACTTTTCCTTTTTTTTTTTTTTTTTTTTTTTTTTTTTTTTTTTTTTTTTTGTTTTTTTTGTGGTTACTTTGCTTTTTTTTTTTTTTTTTTTTTTTTTTTTTTTTTTTTTTTTTTCGAATTGTTGGTTTTTTTTTTTTTTTTTTTTTTTTTTTTTGGTTTTTTTCATGACGTATGGGAACCAGCAAGTCTACAGCCTGGAAACAGCAGATAAGGAACTGATCCCGCCGCTGTTCAAGCCATGAAGACCTATTCCCTTTTTATTTATGCTGATTCTTTTTTTTTTTTTTTTTTTTTTTTTTTTTTTTTTTGTTTTTTTTTTTTTTTTTTTTTTTTTTTTTTTTTTTTTTTTTTTTTTTTTCTTTTTCTTTTTTTTTTTTGGTTAAAACATTAGAGAATTTTGAGTTTGAAGGAAAGAGTAGAGATAGACAAACGACCAGACACAGGCAAGATCATTTTTGAAAATGAGGAGTATTTTGTTTATGTAATTTTTTTGTGTTGTCTTTCTCCATTCAGCATTTTTTTTTTCTTGTTTTATCTTGTTCCTTTTAGTGTCGTAAAACCTTATCGCTTGTCTGTTCTCCTTATTCTCTTGTCTGTTCCTCCTTTAATCTCTTGTCTGTTTCCCTGCCTTATCTCTTGTCTTTTTTTCCTGTTTTCCTTTTATCTTTTGTCTTTCCTCCTTTATCCTCTTGTCTGGTCCTGTTCCTCCCTGATCTCTGTCTGTTTCCTGTATCTCTTGTGTGTTCCTCCTCTATCTCTTGTCTGTTCCTCCAGTTTCTCTGTTTCATTTCTGTCTGTTTTTTTGTTCAACTTTTCTATGTTGTTTTTTTTTTTTTTTTTTTTTTTTTTTTTTTTTTGAAAATCATGTTCTGATGTTTTCTCTTTGCAGTTAGTGTATGTATGAAGTTGTTTGGGATATCAGTGCTTATAATCTTTTTTTCAATAACACACTTAGAGATTCTTAGTAATTACTTGTACTTGTTCAAAATATTTACTGTTAGTCTTCCTTTCTTGTTTATATTCTTATCATTCTTTCTTCCATTTTCTCCTTTTTCTTAAAGTTTGTCATTCTCGTGCTTTCAAATTGAAAGAGATACTGAAATTTGTACCATGTTCATTTCGGGTGCAGTCTGATGTACTCTAACACTGTAGATTTCTTAGCTAACTGAATATTGTTCATTGTATAGCAGTAATCAGTTGCCTGTTTTGGGGATGAACAGGTGAATTTGTTTATAAAACTGGAACATGGTTGACCATTTTGTTGAATACCTTTAGTTTCTGGACCATCATGTTGGCAATGATGAGGACTGTTTCATTATAGATTGCTTCTTTACCATTGGAAATATTCGTATCAAAACGACTGTGTGATGTTATAATTTTCTGCCTTTGTGGCCCGTATACATGTCTTTGTTCTAGAAAGCCCTGTGTTTTGTCTTGTTACAAGTTCGAAACATTCTAGCTGTATGGTAGTAGCCTGGCAAGTTGGTTGTGAGCTTTTTAAACGAGGGAGTGGGTAGAGTGGGCTGTGCTGCTGTATTGCTTGCCAGTAGTATTTCACAGTGTGTTTTGTTTGCTTTGTTTCGTTTCGATTTTGAAACAAGTATTTGCATTTTTGATGTGCGTTAGCCCTAGACAGGTGTGAAAAATGGATGGAATAGCTGATGCACTGAACATGACCTAGTTTTTTTTGTGCGAAGCTGCAAAGTGATAATGCTTTTGACATAGCATGATACAGCTTCATTGGCAGCGCTATTCTGCTACGTTTTGTGGCAAACTGCTATGCCAAAAAACAAATTTAAAAAAAAAAAAAAAAAGTATTTCACCGATTTTGTAATGGATGAAACAGAGCAGAGACAACGTAGATCTTAAAATGTGGACTTCATTCAAAAAAAAAAAAAAAAAAAGTCCAGTTAGGAGAAGAAGAAAGCAAAATTGCTAGAGGCAGTTACAATTTCGCCACAATAGATAGAGAAAACTCCCGCTCTCTTAGTCCACAATCATGTTGTATGCAGCTGAAATGCAGCTGAAAGTGCTGTTGAGTCAGACTTGTGATGTTATATGCAAGTGATGC
This sequence comes from Conus betulinus, assembly GCA_016801955.1. NCBI lineage: Eukaryota > Metazoa > Mollusca > Gastropoda > Neogastropoda > Conidae > Conus > Conus betulinus. Next base: position 70,958 of record JADBJO010004465.1, on the reverse strand, counting down.
ACTTCAATTTAGAATGTGTACATTCGAATGTCTAAATGCTACTCTCTCTCTCTCTCTGCTTTTAGGCCTTGGCTGCTCTGTATCTGCTTAAATGTCAGTAGTGAATCTGCTGTGTCATAGATTGCTGTTGTGTACTTTATATATGGATGTATTTTAGAGTGTGCGCGGGTTTTTTTTTTTTTTTTTTTTTTTTTTTTTTTTTTTTTTACAATAAGGAATTGTAATAAAGTGATTAGGCCCAATACTGTGGAGTAGGTTTTCAGCACTAATAGAGACACACAGTAGAAAACAACAGACTGCATGTGTCATCCGTATTGAATGGAGTGATTCCAAGGAATTCATTCACACTTGAACACACACACACACACACACACACACACACACACACACACACACACACACACACACACACACACACACACACACACACACACACACGCTGAAACAAGCTTTGATGCCTACATGTAAAAGCCACATTGAGCAAGTTGAATTGAAAAACAAAAGTAACTACATGAAATCCTTAAAAACATGTTGGCTAAAGGAATTTCTGTGGCTAAAAAAGAGAGCAAATTGATCTGTTGAAATTATTTAACATCAGATGCCAGGTCAAAATGGCGAAATGCCGTGAACATTAATTTGGAGATAGCAAGTATACATTAATTTGGAGACAGCAGGTTTACTTTATTTTAAGATAGCAAAGTTTTGTACACTTTTTTACTCTCACAAAAGAGATAAGTTGAGGTATAAATATTACCACCACCACCACCCAAAAAAAAAAAGAAAAATAAACTTTCAGGGGTAAACTACTCCCTGGGGGATTTGGTGTGGGCAGTACTATCTTGGCCATCATTTCATGTCCAGGAAATTTTCCAGATGAATTCCTGAAATTTATCAGTTATCGGTTTCTCTTTCTTTTCTGCGAAGAAAAGGGTATCTTATATGAGTGGAATCGCGCTGCTTATCTTGTGGGTTGTTTTCCTCAGTTGTTTTCATCATTGTTTATTGTCATAATTGATTGTTATTGTTTTCTTTTTAATCTTGTAATCATGGTGTGTTGCTGTCAATCAGTCGTGACAGTGCAATGGAGAGTGGTCTGCTGACGGCAGTTCAAGTTCCACTGTGTGTAGCTCGTGTGGTCAATACTCTGTGGCCCACACTTAAGGAACTCTCAACCATTGGAACATCAACTGCAAGTCTGACCTGCAGGTAAATACGCAGACATATGAGAAAAGTATGCACGCATGTTCATGCACAGGTACACGCATACAAACACACATGCATATGCACACCACACAAATGCACATGTATACACACACACACACACACACACACACACACACACACACACACACACACACACACATGTTCATACACATACACCTATACATTGTTTTTTTCCACACTCCCCATCGTGCTGTCCTTCCACACACACACACACACACACACACACACACATATATATATATATAATGGCATTCGTCAGCTTTTTTTATTCCACCTCCTCTCCCCCATCTGCACCCTCACCCCCTTTCCTATATACACCTGCGCGCACCCCCCCCCCCCCCCCCTTTTTTTTTTTTTTGCTGTCTTGCACACACACACACACACACACACACACACACACACACACACACACACACACACACACACACATTCTCACTCATCATGCACACCTGAACACTTATTATCGTTCTCTTCTCTCTCACCCCACCTTCATGTTCACTCCTACTCCCTGTCCTCCCTCACACACACACACACACACACACACACACACACACCTTTTTCTCCCTCCCACCCCATCCATACCCTGTGCTCCCCACCCTTCCTTTTACATACACACACACATATCCGACATTTCTTGGTGAAGTATTATGATATTTGTCACATTCAGGTGGGCGTGCGGGTCCTGGAGACAGGGGTGTGGGGCGCCTACTACAATGTGCTCACTAACCTGAAGGACGTCAAGGACGAAGAGTTTAAATCCAAGGTGGGTGTCTGCACTCTATAAAGGGGAAAGGTGGGAAACTCTGCTCAGAGTGTGCTGTAAAATGCTTTCTGTTTTCCCTGATGTGTGCTGATTCTTACAGATAAGAGCTTCGGTATTGCAGAATCAATAATCCAAAAATGAAGGCAAGCACTTTTGGTTTGTGTCCAGGTGAAGACTGAAATGGACGAGGCACTGAAGAACGCCCAGGAAGGTTGCGCCACCATCTTGAAGACGTTGGAAGACAGGAAAGAATAACTTGATTTGGTGGCTCCCGAGTAGCTTCTGTTACACGGCCTGCCATTTTTTACCTTTATTATTGTTAACTGTTCTGGTTTGAGGGACCATTAGTGATGATAACCAGTGGATTGTGATAAAAAAAAAAAACAACATTTTTTAAAAATCTGCTTTTCATAATTTCAGCTCAATTTTTACTGTGTGATGTGAGCAAACCGCTGTTCTGTTTGTGTTTCACGATGTCTTTTGATTGTTCTTGCCTTTGATCAGTCGTTCAGCATCACCTGGTTGCCATGGCTTTTTGATTTTGTTAATGATTCATTGTTGACAATCGCTTTGATGTGAACATTGTGATAAAAGCACTGCTTTGTGTATTTGTTGACGTGTGTTGGTCTGCTACAGCAGTGTATTTCTGGACTGTAAACTTACACAAGTTCTGCCAACTTAGAAACACTGTAAACTGACTGGGTCCTAACCGCAGCATTCATTTAAATCCCTCCTCAACTCTTCGAAGCCTCTTTGAATATGAAATTTGCAAATAATTGTTCTTTAAGGCTGATCCGTGCTTTTTAAAGATGAACGGAATGGTTTTGATATTTTTCGTTTGCATTAAACCCAGGTTTTCTTGCCCTCACAAAGTAATTCTCAATGTAATCATTCTAAAGGTGCTTTCACTGTCTTGTATGTCCCTTTTCACAGCTGAACATCACTTAAACACCTTTTTTTTTTTCACCATGCGAAATTCTACAGGTGTTGAATAGAAACTTGTAATCCCCTGTCTGACATCTGTGCCATGCCCTTGTTGTTCATGCTGCCCTGTAAGCGAATTCAGTGTGACTTAGTCATCCATTGCCTTTCACCTTTTAGATAAGAAAAGTCCAGTTTTCTTTGGATGTGTTTTTTTTATGTGCATTTCCAACATATGAGCGTGATAAAGATTGAAATTATTGTATCACCTGAAATAGGATGGTGGCAGTGGCATGCAGAATGTCTTTATGTTTGTTTACTTTTTAACATTTATCCCTTTTCTGTGTATGTGTGAATATGTATCTGTAATCATTTCTTTCTGTTCATTATTTTCTGATGTGTGTGTGTGTGTGGAATTACTCATCGACAGGTGTACTTTAAAATTTGTATCCTAGTTTCTCTTCAGAAATGGAATTGTATATGTCAAGCTTTCGTTTTTTTTGTTGTTGTTGTTGTTTTTCATCGTTCCTGATTTTTTAATGTGTATGGAATTGTTCATTCTAGATACTTCTGAGATTTTTTAGTGGGCTGAATTATGAGTTCTGCCGAATGTAGCCTATTTTATCCCCGTAGAAGTCTTTTGATGAGCAAGAGAATTGTAGTAATAGTTTGATAATGTTAAGAATTTGCAATTTTACAGCATGCATCTCTGATCCGTCCATTGCAGCAGATTTTACAGAAGTACCTCATACTGCTGCTCACAGCAATGCTGAGTGTTGCAGCTACAACAAAAAATATTCAATTCTCTTAACAGATACACATCTATATAATTTTGGACAGTGTATGGAATTTCATTTGTGCCTTTCACAAAATGCTGAAAGATTTATCAAGTATTGCTTCAGGGCTTTTGGTGGACGTTTTGTAGTTGTAATTGCCAGTAAGTCTGTTGTCCAGCATTCATACACTGTTGTATTTCACTGATCTTTTGTTAAAAAAAAGGGTCATTGTAGGTCGATGGGGATTTACGAAACGTCTTTTCGGAGGAAACCAGCGTTAAATGGGATCTGCGATATCAGTTACAGCTATCCTGTTCCCAAGATTGCCTTGGAAAAGTTATTTCTTAGGTCGTTGGGTTTAGGCCTTCTTTCCTCTCTTCTCCAAGTCTCATTCTGCTGAAAGAGTTATGAAGTAGATCATAGGATAAGGCGTCTTCTTTCTCTCCTCTCTCTTCGTGATCATGCTGACAGAGTGCTGGACTAGAGTACAGGGTAGGGAACTCTTCTTTTCCCTGTTCACCCGTTGGTGGCAGGCTGGTGAGCTGAGGTAGAAATAAATTGTTGATAAAACTCTGCTTTTGACAAACTTGACTCGGGGGAGGGGGGGTTCAGGTTGTAGATCAGGTGCAGCAAGTCCCATTTTGAAGTCAGAGAGACATGAATAATGCATTATTTGAAAAAGAAAAAAAAAAGGCTTGGGGCATTCGACATGTTTTCCTCAAAAGCAGCTTTCTCCATCCACATTGAAAAGAAAATGAAAAAAGAGAGAGTTGGGAAGTAGCTTTTTAATTGTTAAAGCTGGCTGATTAAATGGACCAAATGTTGATTAGCGTTTTTTTTTTCGCTAAGTGTGTTTGTAAAACATGATATTTGTATATTATGAGAGCTGATTGATTAAGTGGATCAAACTTTCATCATGACAGGGTTTGTATTGTTTAGTGTGTTAGTATGATGTGATGTTTGTGAAAGATCTGATTGAGTCAATGGACCAATATTGATTAGGATGATATTTGTTTGGCTTAATGTGTTTGTGAGATTTGGTGTTTGCATAGTTTATCTGTGGTGTTTCTATAGTAACGTTGTTATCATTTTTTCATGTGTATAATTCTGAGATTTGTTATATATTATGAGATACTGCTGATTGAATGTATTGTTTTGTCATTACCCATTGGTGAACATACCTAGACAAAAAAATCTTAAGACTTGACGAACAAGAATGCATGCAAAACATGTTCTTTGCACATGCCAACAGAGATTTGGGGAGGGGGATTTATTTCAATGAATTCAGTTTATGAAAAACATTTATCATTCCATTTTCCCTCCTGCTTTTACATATGTCATACGGTCTTTTTATTAGGGTATGTACAGCCCTTAAGAGTTCTGGAAAGTTGACAGAAAATAGTGTACCCTTTTTGTGGCCTGAAAAGACATTAAAAACTTTACATGGATTTGTAAAAGTTTTGTTTAGGTTTTTTTGTTTTTGTAGTTTTTTTTTTGTTTTTTTTTTTTTTTAAAACTTTGATATTGTTGCGCGCGCACACACACTCTCCTCCCCCCCCCTCCCCCCCCTCCCCCCCCCACAAATGAAAGGGAAAAAAAACAGGAAAATAATATTGTGGCTATTGGAAGAGAAGTCTGCTTCCAGAATGGCTTCAGAGTCTAAACTGAAACTTATTAGTTATTTCGAAATAGTTAGGAATTTGGGCCCTACGAATAGCATCAATCCTGTAAGTCATCTGCTTTTTTCTAAAAGCAGTGTGGATACCCATTTCTCTGAGAAAAAAAAAACACATTTTTTGACTTATGGTTAGTCTCTAGTATATCATTATATTGAGTCTGGCAGTTAAGTCCAGTTGATTCTGAAAATTTGTGGAAAGTTTGTAAACGCTGTGTCTTTTTTTTTAAGAATGAACCCTAGATAAGCATGCGTATTTGACACATATCCTGAATATATCTATGCATTCCTATACAATACAGGGACATGCATGCTGTGTGTTTGTACATGTAAGGGGAGGGGTGTGGGGATAGTGTTGTTCTTTATTTCAGTTCTTTTTGTCAGTCTGATGAATCTTTTTTTTTTTCTAAACTACAGTAGTGCTCTCGCAGAACTAAGACTCATGTGTGCATGTAGAGATTATGCCCCTCAAATGATAATAGTATGTATCTAATAGTATTCCATTCAAAATTTTTGTAGATTTTCAGTCAGAACGCCTGAAGTCATGGGGAGCTCTGTTCTCAAAGTTGTGACAGCCCAGCAAAGGCCTTGTGTGTCTGCAGGGCCGTCAGCATGAAATAAGACTGAGGGAGATACTCTTTGCAAAGTTGCTGAAAATGTTGCTGCCTGTTGCAACATAAGAATTGGTACTTTTGAGTTTTTTGTTTTTTTTTTCCCTTTCTTTTCTTTTTTAGCATGAAATTTGGTCATGACAAAGGTCACTTGAACACATGATCTTTTCTAAAGGTGTATTTTGGTGATGATCAAGGTCATTGTAACACTAAAAAAAAAAAATGTTAATGATTTGCTGTGAAACAGATTGTCTCAGAAGTTAAAAGAAGAAAAAAATGATGGAGAGGTTTTAATTGGCAGCCCTTCATACCTTATAATTCACCGTTAACCCTCTGTTAGAATAGGTCTGGCAACGCTTGAACCTGTTCGTGTATGAGGTGAACGGAAGGGGGTTGAAGTGTTTCATTACTTAGTAGTATTTCTGATTCAGTTACAGAAAAGAGGAAAGAGGCGGTGTTCTTGTTTTTATCCCTTCTGTTCATTATTCTAAGGATACACTGATGAGTGAATACAGGATGGATGAGATGGGTTGGAGGGGGAGGGTTGGGGTGGGAGCCAGTGAAGGGGGTGATGGGAAGATATGAAATGTAATACATTTGTGTAATAACCAGGCCATATTGTGGGCTAACTGCTCAGAAAAGCCGCTGTTGATAAAGTGATACTGCTATAACTTACAGCTGATGCCAAATGAATTAAACCGAATAAGAACTGGTGTATATAAAAGAGCTGCTTTGATATTGTAATACATAACTATACAGAATATTACAACCTTTCCATTGCTGTTGTTCTGACTGAGAGGTTCATTATCATTTCTTCTCCCCCTTCCCCCTTTCTTCTCACGCACCCAACTTTGAACATTTTTCAGTAATGTAAATGAATATTATTTCATTTTTCTCCTCCAGTGTCCTTTTTGTAATGTTTTCATCTTGGTTTTAAGATGCTCAACAAAAGTACTAGTGTTGTTCTATGTCTGATTTTAAACCTTAGATTTAGATTTGCATGTTCTGTAGTACTTTACCTGGGCTGGCGATTACTGCTAGACTGGGTTTGGCCACTACTGTACAGAAAGTGCTAACAGCTAGACGGCAGGTTGGCTCATGGTTGGTTCTGTATGAGCAGTGTTGAAGACTGAGATATATGTCACATTGATTCTTTTTACCTAGTTGGTGGTCAGTACTACTGTCAAGCCAGTCATTTTTCAATGGCACCAGGTCATCTTTGATTGTGGTCATCCTTTCATGGGTAGCGATGCCCATATTCTGTCTCAGCCAATTCTAGTCACTCGGTTGCATTTGGTTTTGATAAAAGACAACCTGTCCAAACTCTGTAGATAAATGTAGAATGTACCAAAAACCTTTCTGGAGTATGTAAAAATATTATACAATGTATGAACATACAGTATTACTTTTTTACACTTTCGAGGCATATCAGTTATATATATATATATATAAAAAATTTTTCAATTTTGTAACTCGGCATGATTCTCCTTTTTTTTTTTTCTCCCTCTCAGTTACTGTGCTCAGAAAAGATGAAAAAGTGATCCACAGGTAAGGTCACAGGTGGTGATTGGTGAACAGAGATGTCCTGTCAACAACTGTTTGGTGTGTTGGTGTTGTTGACTCCCAGATGCTGCCAGACACTGCCCACACATGTGCAATTGTCAAATGCCGGACCCCTTGACGACATCTTTACAAACATGTAACGAGATATCAGTTCCTCCTTTTTTTTTTTCTTTCTTTTTTTTTTTTTTCTTTTTCAATTGCACGCAGTGACTTAATGGTAATCTTTGCACAGTGTTACTACGGTTGTATATCCAGATGCTATGAAGTCGGTGAACGTGATCACACAATGTAAAGGGAATGCTTTTGTGGAAATTCAGTCACCTCATCAGGGTGATTTTGTTGTTCTTCTGTCTTTCCTCCTGGGCACGTTTTGTGTGTGTGTGTGTGTGTGTGTGTGTTTTTCTTTCTTTCTCTTAGTTTGCTTTATTTCACATAATTTTGTTATAAAATCACTCATGTTGATTTTTTTTTTTTCTAATTGTGTATTCATTTTATCTTTGTTTCTGTTTGAAATTCCATTATTTTGTGACCATATATTTTCTCTGTTAAAATGTATACTGGCAATATTTTTCCCTGGACCCCCCCACCCCCACCCCCACCTCACAAAAAATCAGTTTCATAACACTTAAAGGTGAATTTTGTTAAGCTTCAGATATCGTTGATCATGCAATGACTGTTGGGTAAATGGCTGAAGCTTTGAACTGCTGTTTTTAGTGAAAGGGAAATTGGAATGAGGTCAACAGAAACGGCGCTTCATTGGTTCAGAGAATGTGGTGTTCATAATGCTTTTCATGTGTAATTTGAGCAACAGAGTTCACAACAGACATGAAGGTTTTATAAACGAGATTAAACTCCACCATTCCACGTATAATCCATAGCATGACACAGGTAGCTAGATTCAGTAACCTGCCATGGTGTCTGTTGAGTTCTTTGGTAGAATTCACAGAATGACCCCAGTGACCTATTTTAATGAACCTGTAACTGATTCTGTTGAGTTCTTACTTCACTTAAATTGTTGCGACAACTTAATTTGTCAAAATCACGCATAGCTTGCTTTCATATCGTACTATGAGAGTTGTTACAAAGAGAAGGGGGTTAGTTACCGCAAAGGACACAGACAAACATAGCACAAGACACATGAGAGAGTTACAATCATAAAGTCCAGAAGGGAACATCACCAGTGATTCAGTGTGGAGGCAGCTGGTACTGTTCTTAGAGGTATCGGTGCAGGGTGTTAAATCCGCTTGGTTTTAAAGCCTTTTATATCAGTGTTTGAGAAACGGTGAAGAGCTGTCTGACTTAAGCAGATCATGATTGTCTGTGCTTATTTTAATGCTTAGTATTCCACTCTTAATGAGGCAGATGGTGGCTGATACTCGGGCATTGCTATGTCTTTGATGAGCAGATTACTAGATTGTGTGCAGCCTGTGTTGTCCTTGTAAATGTAGTGCAGTATGGACTACCTTTGTCCATCATATCAAGCTACTTGCGTGTGCGTGCTCTTTCCTTTGTGATCTCACTGGCTCATGGCATCCTCTTTATCTCTGCTGCTTGTTCTGTGCTGTTCTTGCCTTAGTTGCCTTTCATGATGAATTGTTTGAATGATTCCTTGCCTTGTATCATCGTGGAGCATTTTAGGGACTGCTATCTCGCTCTGTAGCTGATGTCAAAGTCAAGGCTACTGCTTGGAAGTGACCTCTTTGACCGACATTTCTCAGTGTGTTGCCTTTCTGTGTCGCTTTTATCTTTTCTGTGACCAACTTGAAAACTTAATTTACGTTTGTGTTTGTGTGCTTTTTCTTAAACCATTCTCATGTGGGTTAGTCTCTTTTATCAAGCATGTGAGTTTACATTATGCTGATCAATCTGTTTTTAAGGCCATGTCTCACTGTAACCCAGTTTATCTGGACTGAACTAGTCCTGACTGTGGAGAGCACGATGCTGTCAAGCACAAAAGTGGAAAAGACCAGAGCTGTGGTTTGATCATAGCTGAAAAGTGTCTTAGAGTGGGGATTTCCCTTTTCCAACAAAGAATCTGGTATCTTGATTTGTGGCATGAAACTTTGCTCAACTTCAACTCCATCATTACTTCAAATTTGCAGCTGGATGGCTTCCTTACAGGGTTACAATTTTCTGAAAACAACAGAGATTAATAGTGAAAAAAAAAAAGAAAAATGAATAATTTACTAACAGATATATTTTGCTGTGAAAAATGAGCAACAATGTTTGCTGACAGAGGGAGATGAAAAATGGAAAAAAGAAAATCAAATTGTCTTGTGTACAGGGGAAGTTAAACATTATGCCTGTTAGTTTGTAGGCATTTTGCTTTGATCCCTATAATGGTGTGTATTTGCAGGTGGTCGATGATGCTACTCAAATGGTATAGTGACGTGGGTAGCTCATATACATGCTCACATTTTTTCTTTAATCGTTTGTCTTCTTGGCAACTTTTTTGGTAAGAAAAGCTTAAATCAAATTTGAACCAAATTGACTGATATTAGCTGCTTTTCATTAATGTTTAACCAGCCCGCTTTGCAAATTGTTAATCAAAACAAGCTTTTAGACAGGATCTGACTGGACACTTTTTGAAAAAAGTTAAATGCCTGTGCATGCTTTGTGTTTTCATGTTTCTCCTGTTTTTATGAGAGTGGTACTGAAATGCAGGATAATGCACTAGATCTGATTTATATTGGCCATATAATCACTTACACATTGGCGGTTTAACCACATATATTTCAGTGATGTAACCCCTTACACAGATCATTTCATGCTCTGCACAAGGGATATGGATTGATCCTCTGCTGGCTTTAATAGAATCTGTGTGAATTCCTCGCTTTATAGAAAATAAAAAGTATTTATCATTCCTTCCTTGCATGTGTGATTTTGTTGTTTAGAGACACTGGTTTGAAGTTTGTGTTGTTGATGGGCATGCAGGTACGCGGACTGCTTCGATAGTGAAGCAAATACAGACATGCACACAAAAAAGACATATACATATGTATTAACATCCGGGATGGTTTAAAACCGTCTAGCTTCTGCAGAGTTGTTCAATTAACTATTGAATACTGTTACCACAGATAATATAAGATAGAACCATACGTTCCAAAATTCGAAACATACATCATTATCATGTTCCTTCTCTTGTCAGATAAGGACGAAAAAAACAAAAAAAAACCCCCACTTGTTCACATCCAAACGCACATTCAATATGCATGCACACAATTCAACATTTCAGAATCTAATTAACCTGTGACTTCTGCTGGGATATAGGTATAGTGGATTCATGATCACACATGTAATTAGCCTGACTTAATTGACCTCATACCAGTGTCCAAAAACTGCGGACGTCATCACACCAACCATTGTCGTACATTATAATGTCCACTTATGCAGATAGAAACTTTGACAGTTTGCACCCATTTGGTGATGTATTGGAAACTATTCAGATAAACTGGTACTGCGGTAACGTATGAAAGCATGCACTACATCCACACAAAGATTTCAAATATTCATTGCGGTAACGTATGAAAGCATGCCACACAAAAGATTTCAAATATTCATATTTTGATGTTTCGAAAAACGTTCACCATTAGCATGCAAGACCTATTCGTAGGGATCGACAAGGAAAAAATATTCTTTCCTTAGCCGAGTTTAGCACACCACATTAACGCATAACACGTGAGCATTTTGTTTTTTTTCAACTATGTGAAAATCAAGTTCTGCTCTCGACATCGGCAACGATTTATTGAAAACAGAAGTTGCACCACTCTGAATTATTACATTAATGAATTCCTGCTTGTGGAGATGTCCGTGATTCTCGTTGTGTGCGTGAACTAGTAACGCTCACTGTAAAATACCACTAAACACGCTTCTTTGATAAAACTGCTGTACGCAAGAGCAGGATACGTGGCAACAACAAGATCAACAATAATAATGATGATGATATAAATCACAGCAGTCTAATTAATCTTATGATAGTTGTGCAACATATCAACGTTTGGGTATCTGATGCAAAGAAAAGATGCGCAGCCTATCTGCTTACATGATCAGTTCGTATATCGAAACTAAGGGGGGGGGGGGGGGGGGGGGGGGGAGGGGGGGGGGGGGGGGGGGGGGGGGATAGCATTCACCCCTTTCCCCTTCCCCATGATTAGTAATAAATGGATCGTGATATCGTGAACTACGCGCAAATGCTTCAGTTTGTTTTTTTTAATTATCTTTTGTGATTTTTCTTTTTCTTTTAAACACAGGTATCCTTCATATGTTACTGTTGATAAAAACATTGCATCACCCCTTCCCCTTCCCCATGATTAGTAATAAATGATCGTGATATCGTGAACTACGCGCAAATGCTTCAGTTTGTTTTTTTAATTATCTTTTGTGATTTTTCTTTTTCTTTTAAACACAGGTATCCTTCATATGTTACTGTTGATAAAAACATTGCATGCGTATGCGTGCGTGTGTATGCACGCGCGTGCGTGCGTGCGTGCGCGTGCCTGTGTGTTCCTGTTCACTCAGTATGCTTTCTATTTTTGCTATTTTCTTTAAGTGCGTGTCAACGGAGAACTCCAACCCAGTTCAAAATTACATCCTCAGTATACATATATATGTGTTTATCACACACTGATAATTTTGGCTTCCTGGCTTCCTGCTTACTCTTGGTCAGTTTTTAGGGCAAGGGCCGCATGGAAAACAAAACAAAAAACAAAACTTGCTTAACCTTGGGAACGAAGCTTATCTCTTGTCTGACACAACACCTCGACCCCAGTAGACACCACTGTGCATGCCTCTCCCAATTTCTTGCGACCTTTCCCGATGTTCTATAATTGTAATTCTATAAAAACATCCTCTCTCTCGCTCCCTCCCTCCCCCCCCCCCCCTCCCCCCCCCCCCCCCCCCCCCCCCCCCCCCCCCTCTCTCTCTCTCTCTCTCATGGCCCATGTATTCGTGGGTATTTTTTTGCTCAGGCGTGTGTATTATGTGCGTGTGCCTGTTTTAAGATATGCAGGGAACAATATTATGTTCACCCCCCCCCCCCCCCCCCCCCCCCCCCGAAAGTGAAGGTATCTTGCTGAAAGTCGACTGACCTCGACCTGAAAGAATGTGACCGATGAGTGATAGTGACGGGAGGTCTGAGATCACGGTCTGATAAGACACAGTGGCAGAAATTGAGACACGTTGTGGCACACCCTTCGCATCTAACAGCTGGGTGTTGTTCAAGTGCACAGAAACGTTTGGAACAGTTCGTTTATTTAACACAGAGAGAAAGAGAGAGAGACGTTACACACACACACACACACACACACACACACACACACACACACACACACACACACACACACACACACACATATGCACGCACGCGCGCGCGCGCACACACACACATACATAGGCATGCGCGCACATGTACACACACACACACACACGCATGCGCTTGCGCGTTCACACACACACACACACACACACACACACACACACGCACACACACACACACACATAGTGTGTGTAGATATGTCTGGGAAAAAAATCCATAGATCTGACCGCAATTCACGTCATTGAACAGCGGAAAAAAAAAGAAAAGAAAAGAAAAAGAAAAAGCAAGAAAGAAAGAAAAGAAAGAAAGAAAAAAAAGCTCTTTCCAGTGATACCAAGATCAACTGATTTGATAATTTGTGACAAAAGTTACGATTTTGTTTTCTTTTCTTTCACATTAAATTGCGATATGGAGTGGAAATTGTGACAAACAAGGGAAATAAGTGCAGCTTATCCGTAACCGAGTTGCTTCCCCTGATAGCTTATCTTTGGACGTGGCGCAGTTATCGGCAATGGCTTCAACACACGCTTCCAAAAATGGTGACGAAAAGGGCATACATGGTAATTTACTTATCTGCGTTGAACTTTGTGTGGTGACAGATAGACAAATTATACACAACATTGTTCGTAAGTAATGATGGCAACTCGTCACCTGCCTGTGTGGCTTATGGTGTATTTTTTTTTTTTCTTTATCTTTTTTTCAAACCCAAGTTCTGAACGTTGTAACGGCTCAGATGCTGCCGAGAAAAATGCATCTAGATGAAGAGTAAAATGTCGACAATACGTTATAAATACCCAATATAATTTTTAGCATGGAGTAACTCCTACAGTGTAATTATAGGCAGCATAAATTCAGAGAATTGTTCAGTTGAATGAGGTGCCATCTCAGTAACCATTCATGCCAGCTTCTTGTTTTCCTGTAGAGAAACGTTGGCCTGCACGTTGAATTTGCCCGAAAGTGAACAACCGTGGGTTGTCACGTGTCACTGAGCTGTCACGTGTGATGATTAGACAGCCAACCCGTGAACAGGAAGCAGACACCGAGCCAATCAGATCACCAGAGAGAGAGGTGAACGTTTTCAACATGTGCGATGGAACTCCAAATAGCGAAAGACGGAGATACTGTTTCTATCCCATTTACATTTCTGAATCTTTCAAGATGAAATATGTACAGTCCTTTCATGACCCATATTGCTTGTGTTCCGCCCATGCCCCAGTTTCCCTGTGACAAACACGACAAAACTGCCCACGGTGGAATCCGCTTTCTTGATTCCCGCACAGAAGAGTTCATACAGTGACGAAACTGGAAATTTAATAAAACAAAAAAAGATCCTGCACAAAAAAAGGTCCTTAATAGATGAAACTGGCAACTCCTCTATTAAAGCAATATATTTATATATATAATGAAAAAAAAAAAGAAAGAAACGTTTCAACGAATGAACTGACCCCTTCATATGCAATCACTAGCACCGACTAATCTTCATTGTACGAATGTGTTTTACGTGCAGTAGCAAGCCAGAGTGTGTCTGTGGAGTTCAAGTCAACAGTGTAGCCTGTATTTACTTTCCTTAAAACTGCTTCAAGCGCAGCAGAGAAAAACGATCATGTTGACGACACTAGCCATTGTTGCCGTGTTTTATTGGGAGGTATTGTACCTAGCTGCTTTTTTCTGATTTCTTTTTGACGGTTTATGAACATTTCCCTTTCTTTTTTCTGTTCTCTCTCCTCATCATGCTCGCAACTTCACTGTCCACTATTTATTGCTGCTCAACGGTCGAGCGTCAGAATCAGTTCTCTGACATGTCCTTTACTTTTGTTCTGCTTATTCTTCTTTTCATCTTTTTATTTATTTTATTTATTTATGAGGATGAATACTATGGGTGAATTGGAAAAGCGCATTTCGTTTTAGTCAAACAGCAAATTACATTATCATAATTCTGTATGTTCTCATTCACATTCCGATATGGAAGACAGTGCCAACTCAGTATGCGCTGATCTGAATAAAGGCATCAAAAGATTTTTTAGATTTTGTATGCTCCTGTTTGTAACGTGTCAGCATTAAAGGCTGTCTCAAACTAGTACGTAATGAATTATGCGGAGGCATTGAAGGCTAATCCAGCTTGGTACACACTGATGAATGCGCTGCGACTGAAAATGATTAGACTTGCTATGAACTGTTGGAAATGTAGGCAGCGAATGCTGTTCCAGTTTGGTTTGCACTGACAAAAATATACAAGTATCGAAGGCTGTCCCAAACTGATTTATCTTCAGAAATATGCGTGTATATCGAAGGCACTTCCAACTGATTATACGCCTAACAATTTTACATATATATATATATATATATATATATATATATATATATATACAATTTAAAATAGGGTTTAAAATGAAGAATTCGGTGGACTGCCCAAAGTTGATTTTCTCCATTTTAAATTTAGATTCTGCTAGGCCACAGTGCTCAACGTGAGGAGCGATTAATAAAATTAGGATTAAAAGGCCACTTAGAGTGTTAAAAGTACTCAACCAAGTAGGGAGCGACATAACAATTTAAAATAGGGTTTAAAATGAAACCCTATTTTAAATTATGTCGCTCCCTACTTGGTTGAGCACTTTTAACACTCTGAGTGGCCTTTTAATCCTAATCATATATATATATATATATATATATATATATATATTTTGTTAAAATAGTATGGTAAAAGGAACTTCCTTTTACCCATACTATTTTAACAGATGTTGCTCCCCAAGGGGTTGAGCACTTTAAAAATTTTATTAGGCGTTTTAGTAATATTCTCTCTCTTCTCTCTCTCTCTCTCTCTCTCTCTCTCTCTCTCTATATATATATATATATATATATATATATATCAAACGCTGTTTATGAGTCAGTCCATCTCTCTTCTTGCTCCTTCCACAAATTCATAGCTTTCATCTGATCTTCTTCAAAATTAGCGTGATGACTCATTACACATACCGGATACAGCTAAAGCGAACTCTTATTTCTGTTAACTAGATTGTCACATTAGTCGGCATTTTAATGCAGCGATAAGGGGAAGCGAAGTTATGTTGGGATTCGAACTGAGTGTAAAGGAAAGGGGGGGGGGGGGGGGGGGGGGGGGGGGGGGGGGGGGATGGGAAAGGGGGGAAGGGGGGGGGGGGGGGGGTGGGATGGAGGGAAAGGCGGAGGGGAGAGGTAAAGGAAGGGAGGGAGAAGAATAAGGGAAGGATGGGAGCTGGAGGAAGGAAGAAAAGGCAAAAAAAAAAAAAAAAGAAAAAAGGGGTGGGGAAGGGGGGGGGAAGGGGGGGGGGGGGGGGGGGGGGGGGTGCAGGAGCGAACAGTGATTCAGGTGTTAGTAAAGACTATCCCATTGAAAAGTATATCGGCTCAATAAGTATGCTTACTCACGTGCCGGTATTTTCAAATGTCCCGAATCGGCATGCAATATGCAGGCATCAAAAGATGCCCAGTCCCAGTATCTGTTGGCTAATTTGCTGGTGTTAAAAGCTGCCAAAGTTGCTGTGTACTGACCGGTATGCCAGTAGTGAACGCTATCACAACTCGGTATGTACACAGTCATACGGGCATTGAAAGCCGTTCCAACTCGCCATATATCGATTAATTTTCAGGCATTGAAGTTTGTTCCATTGCGTTATGTTCTGATAGGCGATGGGTTAGTAGGGAGGGAAGATGGGTTTGGTGGGGTGGAGTTTAGGCTTGTTCCTACTAGTTACATACTGACTAATATTGAGGCATTGAAAGCTGCATAGACTAACTAAAGTACAAGCATTGAAGGTAGTCTCAACTCGGCGCGCACATGCAGAATAGCATGCAGGTGTCCCAAATCATTGCGTACCGATTTATGCGCAGCATTGATTCCTGTCCCAGCTTGGTGTGTTCTGACGACTGTGCAGGCACTGAAGGCTGTCCCAACTCAGTGTGTGGTGATTTACGTAGGCCTACAGTATTTGAAGCTGTCCCAACTCGGTGTGTTCTGGTGACTGTGCTGTCCCAACTCAGTGTGTGGATGATTTACGTACAGTATTTGAGCTGTCCCAACTTGGCGTGTCTGGTCTGGTGACTGTGCTGTCCCAACTCAGAGTGTGTGATGTGATTTACGTACAGTATTTGAAGCTGTCCCAACATGGCGTGTACTGACCACTGTGCAGGCATTGAAGGCTGTCCCAATGGTTTCATTCAACACGACGATTCCTGCTACAAGACTTTCCACATCCGGGGCTCCTGGTCAGAAGCCAAGGTAGAACCAGCATGCTCTGACGTCACGTGTATCAGTCTCTGTGAAATATTCATTCTGCGTCATTTGTTTCCGAGTTCATTCTGATTAATGTTTCTTGTAACATTTCTTGTAGATGTTATTTTTGCTACTATGTCTATGTGCTTATGTTCAGAAGCCCCCCCCCCCCCCCCCCCCCCCCCCCCCCCCCCTCCCCCACCCCCCCTCCCCCACCCCCCCCCCCCCCCCCCCCCCCCCCCCCCCCCCCCCCCCCCCCCCCCCACCCCCCCTCCCCCCCCCCCCCCCCCCCTCCCCACCAATCCTATCTCTAACCCCATCCAATCAGTTATGTTCACTCGTCGATTTATTTTTCTTCAGTAATGGAAATGAGAAAGTAACCTCACACTGAATCTACTTAGCAATTTGGTATGCTTTCTTACGGTCTTTTCCCCACTTCACTGCAGGCCCTAATTATGAAAGTATTGTCCAAATGTTAACTTTTTTTTTACTGGTCGTTTCTTCATTCATTTATTTTTTTCCAGGTTAGCCACTAACACCGATCGGAGATAATCCAACTAATTATTTGATTGGTTTCATAATAGACAATCTACTTAGAATAATTGAGATGGCAGTATGCTGTCCGTTACTATGGGACTGTTATCTCATTGTCGCGGGATGTGGTAATCAATTTCAAGCAAGGCCGAGTTAGACTCAACGATCTGTACAAAATCAGTCAGTTCTTTTCACATAACTTCTGTTTCTACTAGCTCTACTGCTTCTACTTCTACTACTGTTGCTGCTGCTGCTGCTGCTGCCGCCGCTGCTGCTGCTGCTGCTGCTGCTGCTGCTGTCTCTATCTCTCTGAATGTGCGTGTAAAATCTTACAGAAAGCTTTCCCTACTTGAACTGACCATATTGAGGTTGTCAGTCTCGGCAGAAGCTGTGTCGAAATTTGTCCTTGCTTTAATGTAAGGCATTTTTCACGTCAGAGAACAGATAAGTTCACTCAACCCTTCCTAAGGGCGCCGAGGCCAGTATGACTAAACCATCCAAATCCGAATCCCAGTCTCTGGACGTGTGTGTTGCCAGGGCTACTGTCAGGTGTTTAACGCCGAGCTGGCGTCCATCGAAACGGAGCGTGAGAACGCTTTCCTGGGCTGGACTGCTGGGAGAAACGGGCCAGGTGAGGCGATATGGACATGGCTGTACCACAGCTGTCTGTCTGTCTGTCGGAGGAGGAACGTTCTTTGACTAGTTCTTTCCATTTCTAGTCCCTCCAGCATTCCCTCCCAGCACACTCATCCTCTTTGTTTAGTTTTCGTGTTTTTTTTTTTTCTTCTAACACTTGAAAACAAAGTCTTCCATGTAACAAAACATGTTTGACATTTTCTTTTTCTATTCGAGAGAAGGCAAGTTAAAAAAAAAAAGGAACCCTGAAGGAGAAGGACAAAGTTAGGGCTTAAACACGTAAGGAGGCGGATCAGTAAGGGGAAATGAGAGGGGAAAAAAACCTAGCTAGCGAGACAGAGGAACAAGGTCAGGAAGAAGAGGACTGAAAGTAAAATAAATCAAATAAAATAAAACGAGGAAAACCATTATAAGAAACAGCCTCACAAAACATTGCCCCAAATCATAAAGTCAAGTAAAGACATACATGATAAGAGAGGAAAGAACAGAAGAGGAAGATAACAATAGTATGGGACAAAATTTAGAAAGAAACGGTATTAGTTCCGCTACAGGAAACAGACAAAACGATTACAGGACAAAACACAATGTATTTCGACCTCGTGGGTCCTCCTCAGGAAGAAGAGGATTGAGGAAGAGATAGGAAGCAGTAGGAAGCAGGATAAGAAGGGGGAAAAAACCGAGGGTACCCTATTTGGAAAGAGCGTATTTTCAGCACCCTGAGTTCAGACAGTGTACAAACAAAAACAAGTTTGACCCTTACACACAGCAAAAGGCATGGAGATTGAAAGGGTTGTACACTCACCAGGGCATGTACTCACACCGACAAACACCAACCCACGCACACGGAAACATCAGGACGAGAGGTAAAAGAAAAGGGTGGATGAGAGAAAGAAAAAAAAAAATTAGGAGAGGCAGAAGATTTGCATAAGAAACTAGGGATGGCAGTGAGAATAAAGAGGAGGAGGAGAGGAAAAAGAACGAGGAGATGGGAGCGGAAAGAAAGAAAGAAGAGGTGAAAAAAAAAAAAAAAGAAGAAAAAGTGGAAAACATGAAAATGGGACAACGCTTTTTTATGAACGAAAAGATTAAAAAAAAAAAAAAAAAAAAAAGAAAAAAAGCGAAACCAAACGTTTTAGCTACAAATAGATTTTCGACTTTTACGTCATACAGTGGAAACGTTGAAAGAGAAAATTAAAGGTTAAAAAAAGCACCCTCTGCAGTATGAAATCTTACAAAACAGCAATAACTAAATACTGAATAGTTGAGACCAAACTAAAATCAAACGAGGAAAACCATCTAAGAAGCAGCCTCACAAAACATTGTCCCAGACCATAAAGTCAAGTAAAGACATACATGATAAGAGATGAAAGAAACAGGAGAAGAGGAAGATAACAATAGTTTGGAACAAAAAATCTAGAAAGAAACGGTGTTAGTTCCGCCACAGGATACTGACAAAACGATTACAGGACAAAACACAATGTATTTCGACCTCTTGGGTCCTCGTCAGGCAAAAAACATTCAGCATTTTGGACAATGAAAACAAAGAACGAAAAACCACATATCTTCTCATATTCGGCGCAAAATGGCTGTTGGATGAAAACGATCTTCCATGATCCCCTCCCAAACGGCCTCGTTTTCATCCAAAGCCATTCTGCACCGAATATGAGAAACTAAGTGGTTTCTTGTTCTTCGTTTTCGTTGTCCCAGATGTTGAATGTTTTTGCCTGAAGAAGACCCATGAGGTCGAAATGCATTGTGTTTCGTCATGTCATCTGTTTATCTGTATCCTGTGGCGGAACTAATACCGTTTCTTTTAAAAAAAATATTGCTTCATTTTCCTCCCTCAATCACCTCGTTTTGAAACTAATAGTATGGGAGACAAAACTGTGTCAAGTGGTCCCCATTCCAGTTTTGTTCACGACGAGAGTAACTTTCATTATGGGGACAGAATAGTCATGCGCCATCAGACATAGTTTTCCTGCAATGTCAATAATAATATTTTGCACTGACATCACTCCATAGAAATATTGAAATCAGAACAAATCAGTCCTTATGAGTACTGTGCACGCACAGGGGGGCTTGCCCTGAATTATTGACAGGACATTTCACTGCAGTTGTACTTTTGGTGGCAAAACGTTCACGATTATTATTTTGTTTATTTGACACGCTGCTGTTTAAAACAGTTTTTTTCTCTTGTTTTTTCATTGTATTTTTTTTTTTTTTTACAAATGATTGTAAATAGGTATGATTTCAAATATTATGTTGTGCTGTACAAAGACAATTATTATCATGACAAAACATTGTAGTGTATCTGGATCGTGTTAATGACGGACGTCGTAATTAGACATACTGAACATATTATTCTACCGCGGATTTGTCGTCTTCTGCTCCTCCTCGTTCTTCTTCTCAGTCATTTCCCCCTTTTTTTTCGTCGTCTTTTCTTTTTGACCCTCCTACTCCAACTTCCTTGTGTTCTTCGTTGTTTTCTTGCTCTACTTCTCACGTTTCTTCTTATATTTTCCCTTTCTTCTCTTCTTCTTCTTCTTCTTCTTCTTCTTCTCTTCTTCTTCTTCATTCCCTTTTTGCTTTTTACTCCTCCTCCTCTTCATTATTTTCTTCCTGTTTTTTTTTTTTTCCCTGAATGTTCTTGTTCTACCTGTCTCCCTACCCTTTATCCCCCGTTCTTCTTTTT
>JADBJO010004465.1:40000-42500 GCA_016801955.1 Conus betulinus | reverse complement strand
AAGTAGCTTACTGGCTCTTCTGACATTACAAGAGCTTACAAAAAAAACAGTCATTACTGTTACAGGTGAAGTTTTTTTTGTTTTTTTTTTTTTTTTTTTTTTTGGGGGGGGGGGGGGGGGGGGGGGGGGTGAAGGCGATTTTAAATGCTTGTACGCAGCATGGTTTCTCAAAGGATGAAGTTCCGGTTCCTCACTAGGTTCGGACACTTGTTTGAGCATGTATACAGATCGTCTCCCTTGTGAACTGTAAGACCGCACACATTACGTGGGTATCACCTGAACACCATACCAAGATGGGTGTTGTACCAGCCTTTATGTCGTGTCTCGGCCGCTAATTCTTAAATTAGTAATTCGGGTTCCGTTTCTAACAACAGAGTTATGTTAATGAAAGTGACGCTAGTTTAATACAAGGGAGGGAATGTGCCTATCACAATTCACGCGTCATGAATAAACGCCAAGGAATGAAGGGCAAAGCGTGGGTGTGACATACAAGGAAAGACAGTGACATACAAATCTCGTTTGTACGATCTATTTGAATCATCCTCGCGACACTGGATGAGGTTACTGTTTTTGCTACGCTACTGTCATGTTCAGTAAATACGCCTGGGTGTAGTTTTTAAATGGCTGAGTTGGTTAGTTTCTTTTATTAGTATTGCACAGCTGACTTAGAAAGCTTTTTTCGGCAAGTCAGCAAGTTGAGGGGAAGAAGACTTGCCCGAGAAAAAAGAATATTTACATTTAATAAACAGCGCGATAGTTAAAATCATAACATCTCTGAAGTTAATACACGAGGTTATGTTGGGGTTGCCAGCCATTATATCATCCTAAGCTTGCTCAGCACAGTTTCTGGGAATTCTACTCAAATTTCAAGTTCTGTTTGCCATGTTTTAACTATTTTGTCACTCTCAAAAGGAGTTTGAATGCTTCTGAAACTAGCACCTTATCACACAAGTCCGAAAAAAAAAACCACACAGAACAAGACATAAAGTAAACTATTAAACAAACTGACCCTTATCTAACGATCACATTCAAACAGTCATTTACATTCCAGCATATGATACACTCATTGATACTTCTCCACCATGAAGCTGCTTTGAATCCTAAATGTACTAAACAAATGCATGCGAATTCCCAAAGCCAAGACTGACCCGAACACTTTGTCGTAATATACCTTGTCTCAAATTTATCCCCATAGGCCGAATTATAGCAACACTTACAGCTATAAAGCAGTATTTTCTTATGCAAAGATGATCTCTAAGATTCAATTCAGAGTGATGAAATAATTTTACCTAATACGACTTTTTTTTTTTTTTTTTAAAGTCAGTTTATTTATGTGGTGCCACTACACCAACCCATATTGTAATCAATCTACTCTTGCAAAGTTGTAACATATCTTTATGAAAAGGAAGCCTCAGTTTATTTATGTGGTGCCACTACACCAACCCATATTGTAATCAATCTACTCTTGCAAAGTTGTAACATATCTTTATGAAAAGGAAGCCACGACAAAAAAATAAAAGAAAGCAAAACCAAAACAGCCAAACCAACCAAAAAAAAAAAAAACCCCCAAAAAAAACCCAGTTCACTCTGCCACAGTTGTAGCATACACCACAGTACATTGCAGCAATGACTGTACCTAAAGTACAAGCAGTTTATTATCAATTCAGCCGAGGCAATCTCTCAAGAAGGAGATGCAGCAACTACTACAACAATAACGAGTATATGTCTAATCCCTAATTCAGCTGTGTGGCATATCTGATAAGAGGTGAGTGCAAAAAATGATCCATGATACTAAGAAAGTTAACCGAAGATATTACGCTCTTTATAATGATGATGATGATAATAAGATTATATAATGATAACAATAATAATAACAATAGTGATAATGACAATGAAGATAATCATAATGATGATAATTTATTATCATTATCATTATTTTGCCATGGGATCAATACATTATCAACATAATTTCCATCTGTTTACATTACCTTTAAGCACTTACGATACAAATATCAGCAACCCCTCCCCCAAAGGCGAAAAAAAAAAGTAAACTCAGGTTTCACGGACGGCCATCGACGACATGGAAATAATGCAGCTGGCTATTTAACAAAACACTTAACAGACCTTTTTTCTTCTTTTTTTTTTCTTTTTTTTTTGCGACGAACAAGAACTTCTACGATGAACAACAGTGTTAAGAAGAATAAGTATGACAGGATACTCAGCAAACTTAAAAGAAAAAAAAAATACTTTACCGCCGGACAAAAGGGACAAACAAATTACAAAACGAAACACGACGCGTTTCGACTTGTTTGGTCTTCTTCAGGCAAGATAAACAACATTCGGGACGATGAAAACGAAGAACGAGCGATCACTTACTTTCTCAAACTGAGCACAAAATGGACGTGAACTGAATGAAATGGATATATGCAGCGTTGAACGACGACAAGAAGGACTACAGTCCAGTGTACATGCACAGCCTGACAGTAGAAAGAAACTCGTG
>JADBJO010004465.1:25000-35000 GCA_016801955.1 Conus betulinus | reverse complement strand
TGTTCAAAACTGCACCTTCTGGATGAACAGATCGAGGGTCTCCACATCGCGTCATCATGTGACGGATGTCTCACCCTCCTGGCAATCGGATGTCTGTTCTAAGCAGGAACATGTAAGCCTTATCATGTTCCCTTTCGTTCCCCAGTCGGCAGATTCAGCAAGCAAGAATGCTTTTCAGATGTGTCTGCCATTGCCTTCAGGGCCCTGATCTTGTTTTTATCAGAAATCGAGACTATTTCATGAGGTCATCGAGAGATGTGCCTTAAAGGTGCCTTAGAGGCGCTAACAACTCGTTTTCCCAACAAGTTATACGACCTAAAGCTGCAGGTCAGAGTGAAATACTTCTGAGCCTGCTGGCTGCAAGCTTCCTCTTTTCTGGCCTCACCTGGCGTTGTGAATTCAATCAGAATCATTTGTTTAGACAAACTGGAGTGGTGTGCTACTATGTCGGGTCTCCCTCCCCTCTACCTAATGATCTGTGGATGGTTTTGCCACTATGGAAGGTCTGCTGTGCACTCTTTTTCATCCACTCCATCCAGTGAACTCTGCGACCATGCTTTTGATATCACAGACGTTCCACAATGTGAGTTATGGCCTCCTGCCATGTAGAATGTCAATGTTGGAAGCTGTGGTTGTGCAGTGTTTCCTCTTGGCTTAATGACTACATCATCTCCTTAAGCACTTGGTTGTACTGCATGCACACAGTGTCCTTAGGTTAATGTTTTTTGCAAGAACTTATTACGCACTTTCTTGCTTGTTTGCCCTGGTAGAGTAGAGACAGAGCGTCATCTGATTTTCCTCATTTAACCCTATTTGTTTTGAGGGCAGGAGTTCTTTCACAGGTCTGAGGATGGAACTGACCGAGAGAGGTCGTAGCGCGTGCTTCATTCCAGCTGAGACTTTTGTGGACTGTACTTTCCGGCGTTGCCCATCGTCCATTCTGGCCTTGCTCAACTGCTCTCTGGATTAAAGAAAATACTATCCTGCCCTGACGAGAGGGACAAACAAATTTACTGGACAAAACACGACGCGTTTCGACCTCTTTGGTCTTCTTCAGGCAAGATGAACAACATTCTGACAATGACAACGAAGAACGAGCAACCATTTATCTCCTCGCACAAAGTCCGATTGCTCGTTCTTCGTTTTCATTGTCCTGAATGAATGTTTTTATTTTGCCTGAAGAAGACCAAAGAGGTCGGAAGGCGTCGTGTCTCTTGTCTTGTGATTTGTTTGTCCCTTTCGTCCGGCGGAATAGTATTTTTTTTCTCGTAAGTTCGGTTCAGTTCCCGCCTGCAGTCAGGACCCTTTGGAAGCTGTTTTTCTGGATTGTTTTTGCATCCTTTTTTTTTTTTTTCTTTTGTTCAGCTCCAGCTTTAGCATGTCTTCGCTTTCTTCTTCGCTACTGACCACCACTTCGCTACATTGATGCTGACCATTGCCTGTTGGTATATGTGTTCCTGTTGTTTGTCTGATTTTGAGAATTTCTGTTTGCCACATTCACTGCTTTCCGAACGTTTCTGTTTTTTTTTTTTTTTTTTTTTTTTTTTTTTTTTTTTTTTTTCCGGTCTTCAACTTTGGCTGACGTTATCTAACATCTCCTGTGCTATAAATGTGTACTTTTTCGACGATTATTTCATTGTAATCCGCAAAACACCCGTACGTCTGCCTGCCTGCTTGCCTGCCTGCCTGCCAGCCTGTCTGTGTCTGTCTGTCTCTCTCTGTCTGAAGAAGAAGGAGAAGACAGAAAATGAAGGACAATGTGGATAGCGCCATGTTAAGATCTATGATGCACGACACTTAACACTGACATTGAATAACATTCGAAAATGTTAACATAAGCATGGATAGACGAATGTAGACATACGTAAACTGACCCCTAAATCGCATACACGGAGGCCTAACGTGCACATGAAAAACTCCGCAAAAAAGATACGTCAATGGTATGGCGGAAATTAATCCACAGCGTCACAACAATTTCGCGTCATACCACTAAACGTAACACCAAGAAAAGTTTTCATTAAACTGCCCTGTACATCAATATGACCACATCCCTTGTGATCCATGCATCCTTCTGTTCTGAATCAGATTTTTAGCGTCATAAACTGAGATGATCTGGTGTACACACAATATGATGTAGACGACAGTACCGTTGAAGCTGGAAATGCGACAACTTATCTGGACGATGTATAATAAGAAAGTGGGTTACACCTCAAGAGAAAGCACAATCGCAGCGCCAGCTCTCCACGTTTGCTGGCTTATACTTTTCAATGTACAGGCAGCCTCAGTTTTGAAATAAAAGGGCGGCTGGTTCTGATTTACCAGTTTAAGCTGATCGTAACGTCATGGACACAAACCTTCGCAATGTAGACATACTGTAGAGTAAGAAAGGATACTACTGGTGAAAGCGACCGTTCATTATCGGACTACACAGTGTATGTGTAGACAGTAAGGGCATACTGGACCTGTCGTTCCCAGCCTAAAGCACTGTACACACCTCGAGGCACGTTTAACTACCAAGCGTCCACCATGAAACTCCGCTTTTTTTTTATTGCAGACTTCCAGACCATTACGACCTTAACATTGACATTTCCCCCCCTGAAATGACCTAGCAGGAAATAAAATGTTGGCAGCAGAAAATCTTCGGAGAAGGAGACCCCTCATGCAAGTGTTTCGGCCCTTAACTCTTCACACTCTCAGGAACGGTCTGTATCCAGGTCATGACTCCTAGCGGCACTTCAGCGTTTTGTCGCTGTCTGGCGTTGAACCTTCACCTCCAGAATGGGCGCGCGACTCCTGACCAAGCCTCCTCGTGATGGATGTCTTAACCACCTAGCTATTGCACACCTGTTTTGATTTTGGAAAATTTAAAGATTTTGCAGTTCATTTTTCGTTCTACCCCGAACAGATTCGGCTGGAACTCTTTTTCGGTTGTTTCTGCCATTGTCTTTAGGGGTCTTCTTCCTATCGCGAGCTGTTTCCTGTGGTCATAGGCACAGGCGACCATCATTTTATTCCCATTGATCCCGGTCCCTACCTGTCGGTTTGTGCGTGTCCTCTCACCTACCTGATCTTAAGGCTTTCCTTTGCGACGACGTCCACTGCCTCCCCAGACATTCCATTTTCTATCAGTCTACAGCCTGGGCTGAGGGATCTAAGAAGCAAATGAAGGCTGCCTCAGAAGCTGCGCAGTAAGCGCCAGAGAAGCTCTGAGAAGACCTCAAAGAACAACACAGTGCCCTCAGCAAAGCAGGATCAGCGAGAAGGAGAAGCAGCAGAAAGAAGAAAATCCAAGATTGCTTCTTAAGAGACCCCTTCCGGGTAGCCAGGAAACCAGTCGAGCAACCGAAATCAGGGACACTCATAGTAGGTAAAGCAACTCTTGTGCGGCATGTCAGGAAAACATATTCCAGACCTCAGAGGGAAGCACCACTTGGAATCCAGGGCTTCGAGCGACCTGCAGTGCAGAGAAAATGTTCAATGACAAACCACCGACTGGATGAAGTAAAGAGAGTCGTCCATAAATTAGAGTAAAATTTTCGCTTCGACCCATTGGGATATTGTCATCGCTGTATAAACAATGTTAGAGTGTCTACAAAATAAGTTCTGCGTGGAGGACCCCAACGATCAGCAACATGGCGGCCTGTCTGACTAAAATACTAAAGGAGGCGTCTTAGGAATGTTTGGCAGCGCAAAGGACATGCCACTATGATTTGGGAAGCGATATAAAAGAAAAAAAGGTAAAACAGCGAAAAAAATGGCCTCGGCGTTGCACAGCTCTATCTGGGGAATACACGTGGATCATTTCTACACAAGAGATGTATCATGCTCCACAGAGCATTCGAGAAGTATTCAGAAGTATCTGCTTGCCTTCTTAGTGAGTTCTTCATAGAGAAACACACAACAGACGTGATCAGTATGAAACTGACACATCACTGGGCTGTGCAATTTCTCTCCAGTACTGTTTGTGTAGGCAACAGAGGTCATGTTGAAAGCAGCCGTGAGTGGTACAGGTCCGCAGATCTCGGACATGAAGGTGAAGGCCCCTTCTAGATACCTATATGTCCTTTCCACCAAGAAAAACGAAACCACACAATACTGAAGTAGCTAGTCAAGCTGGTTGCTTCATCAAAGGTGAGTTTCAAAGCAACAAAACCACGAGACCTCTCCCTGTGGCGAGAAGCAGCTGAAATAGTTACCTTCATTGTAGCCAAGTAAGGCATCACAACAGTGACAGAAAAAAAGAACAGTCAAGAGCCTTCGAAAGTGAAACGATGAATGATTACAATACACAAAGAGGGAAAGTGAAACGACGAATACGGCAGAAGAAAGTCTGCAAAGAACACACCAGTGTGGAGTCCCTGCAGTTCGTGCTGATCCCGATGTTCTTCTAGTCTCTATTGATATACAATACCAGTGCCAGCACAGTGGAATCAACAGAGATCAGAATCAACATGTGCACAAGGAAACGGCTTGGTGCCGCACCTGGGCTCACTGATAAACACTCTACTGTCGCCGATGCTAAAACTGCCTCCGAGATTTATCCTCGAGAAGTACAGAGGGAGCAAAGCAAAGCAAATATCCATACTTGAAGACTTATGGACAAGTTGTGAAATCACTTCAGCCCCAAGCTAAAGACTGGCAGACTATGGAAAGTTTACGGGGGCGGTGGATAAGGCAAAGAAAAACCTCAAGATCAGGGAAATAAGCGCGACACACCTGGACCGAAAGACAGGGACAGGGGGTCAACAGAGATGATCAAGTGGTCAAAGGCAAAAGGGAAAGGCACAGTAATACAGGAGTTTAAGAATGAAGAAGATGCTGAGAGAATCCAAAAAAACAGTCCAGCAAGGCCAACATTGGCAGTGGACTACGTGGGGGAAAACGCCCTCCACGGAAGTCTCAGCTGGAATGACATGTGGCGCATGACACCTCTCGGGATCCGCTTTATGCTAAGTCAGTTAATTTTTTAACGTGAAAGGTGTTCAGTTCTCACCACATGTAAATCCCATAATGCTTTCACAAGTTTCAAGTTTAAGATGTTTCTTAAGCACAAGTATGATTTAAACACGTGTGACATATTAATTATGTAACAGAGCTGTTTTGTTAACCGTGATTCCACCCCTTTTTTTTAGCATATGCAGAGTATTCGTCGGTAGGAAAACAGGAACCCTCGTGTAGTATTCCACATAGGATATTCTGGCAATGGGGTAATCTTGCGCGTGTTGGCAAGGTTCATATCTCTAGAAGAGACAGAGCACCGTTGAGGAAAGAGTGTCTGGAACTGACGGACTGTGAGCAGCACATCTGGAGACTGATGGACTGTAGACACCCACCGTCCCTTCTCCCAACACTTTTCCCACTATACAGACCAAAAAAAAAAAAAAAAAAGCTCAAAGAGAAAAGCTGAAGAAGAGGAATTCAGGGTAAATAAACCAAATAGCTTTTCCCATCACAGGAAAATGATTATTATTATTGTTATCAAGAATGCAGTTTCAGAGGAGAGTTTCAATAGGTGCATTCCATAGGGTTAACGCGTGTACCTGTGGCTTTTCTGACTATCTGTCCTGGCCAGCAGGTGTTGTCGATGTATTCTTACTGCCACCATGCCTACCAGGAGGTGGAGACATCTCTCCCAGACCAGACGCTGAGTCCCCTCCACTCAGTCCCCCCCCCCCCCAGCCAGCCCCCCCCCCCCTCCTGCCCCCCCTGGGCGACAATCCGCTTCAGAGCGATAGTCAAATAAGACAGACCTCCCATTGCAGCCTTCCAGAATCCCAAATCGTCCACCTTTTCCTTAGTGCTTTTATGTGTAGGATGGTCCAGCTCTGGAGAATGCACGGAAGATTCCCCCCCCTCCCCCCCCCCTCCCACCCCCCCCCCTCCCCACTTCAGGAGTTTTGTCTCACGGAGAGCCTCAGGGTCGCTTTAGCGACTTAGTTTTTCTTCGTCCAGCATGGAAAGTTGTTGCAGACTTCAGTGTGACTGGTTGACCATAGCCCAGTCTGGAACCTGTGCGCTGTACACCATCCCGAGAGTAGTAAAGCGCTGCCATCGAAAATTCATTTATACGAACAAGGTAAAACCCGAATTCTCCGGAGCCAACCGTTCAACTTCTCAGAGGTTCAACGGCAGTCTTTCTAACTCCTGGACTCTCCAGTTCTGGACCGTCTGCAGAGATCGGAGCAGAAATGCAGCAAATCTTGAGGAACTGTGCAGAGGTCGCAGTGTTCCTCTCGGTCCTAGTCATCCGCCTTGGTCGCCTTCCTTAAAGTCGCCTTCAGAGACAGCCCGGAATGCCCTGGGGTGAGGAGACAGACCCATGGAAGACTCAGCTCTGTCCGGAAGATCGGTTCATCAGAGTAATGGAGCGAAAGAACGAACGAACGAACGAATTTTATTTTCAGAGGGTAATGGAATAAGCATCACTGCCTTTTTACATCCAGCCCTCCGGGGCCAAAGAAATTTAAGAAAGGAAAAGAAAAAAAAGTATTGATTAATATGAAATAATGGAAAATAACTCTTAAATATGAAATATGAAAATACAAAAGGACACAAAAATCTATGTACAGAGGGAACACCGACAGAAGGTGTGGGGGACGGTGGGGGTGGGAGTGGGATGGGGGGGGATGGGGGACAATAAGAATGAGAGGAGGGGGGATGGAAGTAAAGGAAGAACTGATTAGGAAAATGAGACATTTTCACAGGGCAGTTATTGGTATATCTTTGGGTAAAGAGATGTAAGATCAGACAGATACATCAAGTACGGAAAAGATTGGATTTAAACTTACTAGTGTTTGGTTCGGTTTTTTTTTTTTTTTTTTTTTTTTTTTTTTTTGGGGATATTATTCCACAGCCAGCCCCCTGAATAAGCAAGGCTTGATTTACATAAATTAATTGATGGGAAAGGGCGATTTATTTTATGCGAATGTTGATGATCATTAGAAGTAAACATATACATTAAATAGGAAGGAGCACTGCCGTGTAGCATTTTATGCATAAAGAGTGCTTTAGTTTACAATAGTTT
Organism: Conus betulinus; assembly: GCA_016801955.1. NCBI lineage: Eukaryota > Metazoa > Mollusca > Gastropoda > Neogastropoda > Conidae > Conus > Conus betulinus. The sequence goes on along the minus strand of JADBJO010004465.1, from coordinate 27,976 downwards.
GGTCTTAAATGGAAGGATACCTGCTCGTTCATTGGAATGCCCGATGATTGGCTAAACGCTTTCCACACCCTCCAGAATCCTCGTCTTTCTGTTCGCTCAGCTGTTCGTCCTGTGCATGCATGCTTTCCCCATGAATTGGGGAGCACATACGGGGCACATAATGGAGTGCTGAAGGAGGGGAGCAGATGAGTTAAAGTGTTAAAAGGACGCATCGATGTCAAAAGTGAAAGCTCTGCGCAGTGCTGCACCATACTTCCTTTCTTCTTCTTTGTTATCTGCCCGCTTTCATCTAGCTAAAGATTCTGGCGTCTACAAAGGGGTTCCAGTGGGGGGGGGGGGGGGGGGGGGGGGGGGGGGGGGGATCAGAGGTAGGACTGAAAGTCAACCACCGAGGCTGATTGAATTGCCTCAGGTGGGAGCTTATTGAACTCCTTGGTGGTGCGAGGAAGGTTCTATCAAAGTTACGACGGTCTGCAGACAGCTCTGCATAGCGTTGTGCATGGAGAGGGCGAGGGATGAACAGTAGGAATGAACTTTGAACGGAGACCCTCGTCTGCTGGGGCCAAATACGGAGAATCGCTCTAATGACCTGGCAAGTCCAAGGTTTTGGCTGAGGATGTGAGCGGATTCCAGGGGCGTTTTATGAATGTGTTGACCTTCAGTCAGGTTAAACTCCTCTGGGTGTGATGTCGGCGGTTTGAACCAACGGTGGACATCTTGGAACACAGTTCCAACACGAAGCTCCCAAGCTGTATCTCTCCGGCTTAGGATGCGGAGGCCTTGTCACTGAATTCTCGCAGTCTGATCGCTTATGCACTTCAGCCATTTCCAGCCCTCACCAAAGTGATAAACAAGGCCAGAATGGAGAATCATCCATCAACTCAGTGTTCCGCAGACCTGGTTTAATACCTGCGAATGATCACGTACCCTTCCCCATTACACTTCATGCTCTCTGACGTTTTCTGTTGCAGTCTCTTTCGGACCCCCACGAATCATTCACTTCTTCATGTTTACACTTGGCTGTTGCTCTTTGTCCGCACGTGCGATATGAATTTTTCCACCTTCTGAAAATAAATGGGTCCAGGCTCTGCTGTCCACGTTAGGCCCTTCCTGTGGCGTCAGATCTTTCCCGTTGAGATCGGCCGCAGTGTCTTTGTAGGCTCACCTTTACCACTTTCGTTTTTTTCAATCCCTTTTTTTTTTTCATTTTACCTTTGAGACCAGCCGTAAACTAAGACATGTTTCTTCTAACATCTTCATTTTGGCTGTCCTACACAAGTTGCTGTTGTTGTTGTTGTTGTTGTTGTTGGAAACATGACATGACCCTCTTGTTTTCTCGCTAACCCCGTGTCCTTCATTATACTGTTGCATGTATTGCTCCCGTGTCCTTCATTATACTGTTGCATGTATTGCTCCTGTGCCCTTCATTATACTGTTGCATGTATTGCTCCTGTGCCCTTCATTATACTGTTGCATGTATTGCTCCTGTGCCCTTCATTATACTGTTGCATGTATTGCTCCTGTGCCCTTCATTATACTGTTGCATGTATTGCTCCCGTGTCCTTCATTATACTGTTGCATGTATTGCTCCTGTGCCCTTCATTATACTGTTGCATGTATTGCTCCCGTGTCCCTTCATTATACTGTTGCATGTATTGCTCCTGTGCCCTTCATTATACTGTTGCATGTATTGCTCCTGTGTCCTTCATTATACTGTTGCATGTATTGCTCCCGTGTCCTTCATTACTGTTGCATGTATTGCTCCTGTGCCCTTCATTATACTGTTGCATGTGTATTGCTCCTGTGCCCTTCATTATACTGTTGCATGTATTGTTCCCGTGTCCTTCATTATACTGTTGCATGTATTGCTCCTGTGCCCTTCATTATACTGTTGCATGTATTGCTCCTGTGCCCTTCACTATACTGTTGCATGCATTGCTCCAATGCCACCATACAGCCAAATTGCTCGTCTTGTTACAACGCGGTGTGTGAAGACCCTTGTGCAGATGCAGGTGCTGATCCACATCAAAGGCAATGCACAACCCCCGTTAGAACAAATTTCGTTAACGGTGTACATATGTTCACAGTAATCACTTCAATAAAGATGAAGAGGAAATCTTGACTGCAGGAGTTGAAATAGGAGGGAAAAGGGTCCAACTGACCTGAATGTGGTAGCTGGTCCTAAAGGTGAGATTTGATTTCCCGACTTTTCGGACCCGCCTAGGGCCTTCTTCATGAGGAGAAAAGTAAGGAAGTAAAAGTAAGTATGAAACACGAATTTCTTTTATGCTAGCAAATCTCTAAGGACTGCTGGGGTCCACAGAAATGTGGGCAAATAGATTTACTATACATAGTCTGTGACAGCGAATCTACACAGGCTGCTGAGATCAACAGAAAGGTAAAAAAAAATCTAACTATACACTAAAAACCTGTGCACAATATTCCAATGGGTAGACGGAGAGTATGTAAATGACGATTAAAAAAAAGCAGTGCAGTGTGTTATCCCCCTTTCCACCAGACATGAGGGTGACAACCCGACATGTCGGCAGCGTGTTATCCCCCTTTCCACCAGACAGGAGGGTGACAACCGACATGTCTGCAGCGTGTTATCCCCCTTTCCACCAGACAGGAGGGTGACAACCGACATGTCTGCAGCGTGTTATCCCCCTTTCCACCAGACAGGAGGGTGACAACCGACATGTCTGCAGCGTGTTATCCCCCTTCCACCAGACAGGAGGGTGACAACCGACATGTCTGCAGCGTGTCTGCCCCCTTTCCACCAGACAGGAGGGTGACAACCGACATGTCTGCAGCGTGTTATCCCCCTTTCCACCAGACAGGAGGGTGACAACCGACATGTCTGCAGCGTGTTATCCCCCTTTCCACCAGACAGGAGGGTGACAACCGACATGTCTGCAGCGTGTTATCCCCCTTTCCACCAGACAGGAGGGTGAACCGACAGTCTGCAGCGTAATT
>JADBJO010004465.1:12500-20000 GCA_016801955.1 Conus betulinus | reverse complement strand
ACACACTTGTCATGGATTAGCCTAATAAAGGTTGTTAGCATAGCTGTACTAGTAACAAATATTAGCTAAATGTTGTTGTTACAAGTTTAAAAGTTTTTTTTTTTTCCCATCAGTGCCAAGGTGTGTATCCGTTTTATTATCGACCGATGTGACATGTGCATAAAGACATCGATGTCCTGTGAGAACTAACATACCAACCAACTCCAACCTACTGTACTGAATTCCATCTCGTTCAGGCTTCAGTCTCCCTAATGAGCAGTACCATGGAAGTGAGCAGCTTAATGGAGACTGTGGACCTCCAATGGGGTGCCAGGGGTAACCAGTCTGACCCTCTGGAAACGGCCTCCGACCTGATCCTGGAAATTGGCAACACTACTGTGCTTGTGTTTGGAATGTTCGGAAATGTCATGATCATTCTGATCATGCTGCGCCTTTCCTGCATCCACTTCTAGTGTCTTCTTCCAGGTTCTGGCCTGGTCTGACCTGTTGGTGTTGATGAAAGGTCCCTTAGAGAACCTGCTGCATAAGAAATTTGGTGTGCCCAATCTACAGGAAGAGGGTTCCTGGCAGTGTAAGATAATGACCATGATGATGTACGTGACGTCTTCTGTGTCTTCGTGGATGCTCGTGGCACTCACCATGCTGAGAGCAGCTTCTGTGCTGTGGCCACATCGCGTCAATGCTGTATGGACAAAGGGAATGTCTCGAGGTACAGCTGTCGTACTGATCGTCGCTATCATTCTGATCAATTGTCACTTTCTCTACGGACATGATTTTGACGTTGGATGCAGCTGTTGTAGAGTGTCAGTATCTGGAATGTACCAATGGTTTTTCGACATGATCTGGCCTTGGATAGACCTGTTGCAATTTTGTTTCTTACCTTTCGTGTTACTGGTAATCAGCAACAGCGTTCTTCTCTGGACCCTGTTCAAATCTGTGAAACTAAACACGCGTCTGTCTATACAGCAAGCGAACCAGGATTCCAGACAGCGAAAGGTGTCTTCACTGACGATGACCTTGATTGCTACAAGTATTTCTTTCTTCCTCCTGACGTCGCCGACCACAATTTTCATGATCTCAGCCCCATACGTTGACTGGAGCGACCCGATTCTGAACAGATGGTACACAGTGTTTCGTGACGTCGGCTTCCTCCTGTGGCACGCCAACAGCGCCGTCAACTTCTACTTGTATTGTCTAACCGGCGGCAAGTTCAGAGCAGAATTTCTGAGGATACCGTTCGACTGTTGTAGCTTGTGTCATAAGGCAAAAAATGTCGGCTCTCAGCAGAGATCGTTCTGATCAACAGCAGTGGCGTCATCTGCCCGTTTTGCGGGGAACAAATAAATAATGTAAGGAGACAGTGACTGGCTACGGGTGAAGGTGATTTCAACAAGAACGTCCGCTGCTAAACCGGTGACGACGCAATCCACGTAGAACAAAACTAGTCGACTAAGATTTGTCCCTACATAAAGCCTTACGGGCGAACTCTCCCAGGTTAGTAATAACTGGTCAGCCAGACGGGGTGTTTCAAGTGTTTTACGAAGAGTAAAAATGATACGAAGTTAAACCTTCTATCCATTTTACTTCGCTATTCGTGCGTTTCGTTATTTTTTTTCCCCCGCCATTTCACTTGAGTCTTTTTCCCTTTTATGGAATCATTGTACTTTCCCTGAGCTGAAATGTGAGAGCCTGGAGAATGGGATGGGATGTGTATGCGATTTTTGTTGAAAGAAATATTGAAGGCACAGTATCGGCATTCACATCTAACTGGGCACATTTACACCTAACTAGCTTGTTATATATGCATTGCCTTGCATTTCATTCGATAGTTTCTATTTGAATGAATACACAGGTTTTCTTTTCTTCTGTGTGAGATTTGTTGGTTGGTAGTGTGATGATAGTAATAGTAGTAGTATTGTATTATTATTATTATTATTATTATTGATATTCCTATTTCCCTTGTTGTCGAGTTAAAATTGTATACGTATTATGTGTATGACTGATAAATATGCCAGTGCAGTATTGAAATCTCCAGCGCATTGTCCTCTTTCAGCATATTTGTAAGCTCTGTTTTTTTATGAATAAAAAAATGCTAGGGAAAAAAGGAGTAAAATGAACATTTGAATCGTTTCCGATCAAGCTATAACAATCCATCAAAGTTGACATTTTCACCTGTAAATAAAAGATAAAGGAAGTCATCAGCCAAATCTTTGCATGGCTTGACTTCTCTTGAATACGATGTCTTGTGTGTGTTCGAACGAGCTGGCTGCTCTTTGCGAGCCACTCGATGTAGCTTACCGTTCAAATTTGTAGCGAGTATCAAGTGCACATGTTGACGCATGAAACCTTCGCATTGTGTTGAGAAGGAGGTGTTGGCCAAGACGAAGACGTGCTCTGTTTTAGTCGTCAGCGTCCATTCTATGGAGCTGGGAAGGACTGGGAAGGCTGTTTTACCTTCTATTGCACATGTCATTTTGTGTGTCGTCTCCCTTTGTTTTAACACCACGTAATTCTCAACGATCTCGAACAGTTGACAAGCGTATGGATTCAGTCTTACTCCTCACCAACCCCTTGGGACTGGACTATCCCTGATGACACTATCAACAACATCATGTGCCTAGCTTCAGTAAACCTTTCATCAGTTTTGTTAGCATGAGAAGAATGAAGACAGTTACCTTGATGACACCATCAACAACATCATATGCCTAATTTCAGTTAACCTTTCATCACGTTTATTAGCATTAGAAGAATGAAGATAGTTACCCTGATGACACCATCAACAGCATCATATGCCTAGCTTCAGTCAACCTTTCATCAATTTTGTTAGCCTTAGAAGAATGAAGACAGACTCACAAGTGACGTCACAGTTTTTGCATCTACAGCGTTGGACTTGGAACAGGTAATACAAAGCGGTTTTCTGCGCATATCTATTCGGTAAACTTTTCAGCGAAATTAACCTCGCACTGTAGTTGCACGACGTGCAAACCCGTGTTAAACACATTATTCCTTCTTTCAAGAGTAGAGTTGAATGTAAAAAAAAAAAAATGTAATAGTGACTTTCTGTTAAATTTGCTTCAGAGTGTACATACATTCCCTCATATAAAGTGTAAATGTCTAAATCATTCAATGACTATGATTGAAGGAAGGATGGATGGAAGAAAGAGAATCGGGAAGGAAGGACGGACGGAAGGAAGGAAGGAAGGAAGAAAAAGGAGCAGTCAATGAAATTCCTTTACAAAAAATCAATCAACCGATCAGTCCATCAAAAAATCAATCGATCGATCAGTCTATCAAACACTCAAATAATCCTGCATAGCAAATGGTACTGCTGAGGGCATGCCACGATCAGCGTGTTTCACGTGTATATACAGGACAGCCCCAGACACATGAAAAAGACAAACACAACAGAAAAGTGACAGTAGTTTAGTTCTTTTACCCTTGCTGTCTAAGCTTCAGCGTCCATCTGAAGCAACGCTCCCGCGCTGCTCATGTCAGCTTTCCAATACACAAACCCAACCCAGGTGTGTGAAGTGCCCACCCACAAAGAGAAGTCGGAATACGTTAACGTGAGGCAACCCACCATAGGAGGCACAGCACCGCTGCCAAGTCGCTTTGGTGGTGTTAAGTAGTGCCTATCCCGACTCAACACACGCAGGACACCACATTCTAAGCCCTCAATGACGGGAAACTCAAATTAGTCGCGAAGCCTTCTTGTGTGAGCATCTCCCCTCAGCGACACTGCAGTCCATCTAATGACAGTCTTCAAGACCTTAAATGATAAGATAATGTATCCCAGTGTCAACCAGGCTTGAGAGATACAAACGCCTGCAGCGTTGGTAAGAAAATCTTAACATTATCCACAACATGTACGCAGTAGGTGGATGGAAATAAGTTGTGTGATTCCGGTCTTCTAATTTGAGTCAGCACATTCATTTCTCGGTAGGGGCCATCTGGAAGTGAAATATCCCACAAATAGATTTAATTTTCTGGGAACTGATCCTATGACTTCATCCTGCAAAAATGCAACACCAGCTACTGCACCAAGAAGGCGGGTACGATGGATTAGTTAAAAAAAAAGAAGAAGAAAAAGAAAAATCCTCGTTGGAGGCTTGAGGATTCATCTTCTCTTCCTGTTCTCTCATACTGCACGATAAGACAATGAGGGATGCCCAAATGCCTGGGGCAGAGGATTACCTGTATCGGGCATGTGGTTAAAATTGCGACCTGTCCGCGGGGCATGTGCAATATCTTTCAATCGTTTGCTGTGGAGAAATATAAATTCAACGTCAATTGTCGATTTAGCAATAACTGCAGCAGCCGAAAATACAAATTCGAGGTAAATTGTCGATGTACCCAATATCGCAGCAGCCGGAATTTTGTCTTCGTGAAACTGTCATCTCCAGTTGCGGTTTATAACACTGAGAATATTATGCATCATGCCTAGTGATTGGCTGGGTCAAGAATTCATTAGCCAATCAGAATCGGGCACACTGATTGTCAGTTTTCGTCCACCCGCTGAAAAAATGGCAGACGACGAGTAACTGTGTTTCCATATTTCTTCGTCTTTTAATGTCATGTAGAATTCAAAGTTTTAACCTATAAAAGGGCCGATGGATTTGCTTTGAGGCAACAAGAAACTTTTGTCTGTCTGGCCCTTTCCCCCTCCTGTCCCCTCACCCCATCCGGCTGGTAAGAAAAAAAATTGCCCGACCCTGACCTGGCAAACTTTTAACAAAGACAACCTGTAAAAGTACGAGAAAATTGAAGTTTCACACACACACACACACACACTTACACACATAGACACATGTATACATGAATGTGCACACATACCCAGGCTGACCACTGTACGTATAACGTCTTGTTCGGGCCGAAGGGGTGTTTGCAGCGTGTTTTAGGACGAGGGGCCATCCACAAGTAAGGGGAGGTCATGCTGACCACTGGCCGGAGGGCGGGACTGTGATGACCGACCAGATGAATGGTCAAGTTCACGGATGCGCTGGCCAGCTGATAGTGTAGAATCATCATTCCTTACATCCAAGCGTCAGCTGTTCCATCCGCCATAGTTTCAGCAGGACTCGCATCAAAGTCCTCGGCCATTTCACAGGACTGACAATTTCGGCAAGCTTTGGAAATATCAGGATGATCTTGGATGAGCACCGTCTATCGTTTGGTGCTTTCCAAGAGGAATCAATATCACCATTACTGGACCTAACAGACAAAGAAATCACCATTATTGGACCTAACAGACATAGAAATTACCATTACTGGACCTAAACAGGCAAAGAAATCACCAGCATTGGACCTAACAGATAAAGAAATCACCATTATTGGACATTACAGACAGAAATTACCATTATTGGACCTAACAGATAAACCTAACCATTATTGGACATAAAGAAAGAAATCACCATCATTGGACCTTAAAGATAAAGAAATAACCATTATTGGATCTAAAAGACAAAGAAATCACCATTATTGGACCTAACAGACATAGAAATTACCATTATTGGACCTAACAGACATAGAAAGAAAGCAAAGAAAGCATTTATTGGACCTAACATGTAAAGAAATCACCATTATTGGACCTAACAGACAAAGAAATCGCCATTATTGGACCTAACTGACATAGAAATCACCATTATTGGACCTAACTGACAAAGAAATTACCATTATTGGACTTAACTGACAAAGAAATTACCATCATTGGACCTAACAAAGAAATTACCATCGTTGGACCTAATAGACAAGAGAAATTACCATTATTGGACCTAATAGACAAAGAAATCTGAGCATGACGACTCAAATCTGCAGTACAGAAAACGAAAACGAATGAGAACTTGCATCGTCAATTCGTCCTTGTCTCCGCCCATTGCAATCACCTTTCCTCAGTTTGAAAATGAGGCGGTTGTTTGTGTTTGCCAGTGTGAGTAGATTCTGTACGGGCATCTGATTAGCTCTGCAGAAATTCATACTTGGCTTACTTGGCATTACAAAAAAAAAAATAGCATTCTGGATTTGATGTGTTTTAAGTCTCATAGTAAGAAGCACAGCTTTTGGACTTCATTTGCTCGCTGGCTTGGGAATCTGCCTTGATGGACACCAAGGAATGCCGCAGAGGAGTTTCTTTTTTTTTTTTTTTTCATTTCCTTTCAGTTTATGGTGAGCATTGTTCAGTGCATGTTTCAAGCAGTTGTGAAAGACTGACCACATCTGAAGCACCTTTCAGCCTGACAGAACAGTGACTTTCAGAATCATTTAGAAATGGCAGCCTATAAAGCTTTCTCCAGGTGCACAAAGTAGATGCGTATTGAATATTTCATCATCAACACAAGCATCCCCCCCCCCCCTTTTTTTTTTTTTTTTTTTACAGCTGATACGTAAGTGTGGAGGTGAAGTGTATATCAGGGTCAATAATACCCATTTTTTTTTCCAGTAGTGGCGTTCAGATTGTGCAAGGAATGCCTGCTATGGTTTGTGTCTGCAGCAGCTTTTTGTGCTGAAAATGTCTCAGTACCCAGGAAATCTCATTCTGTAGCTTTGTACCAATCAGAACCTCTAGCTGTACAGCTTTTACACAACAATGGAATGCCAATGTCTGAAACTGCTTCTCCTGGTGGCGTAACCTATAGAAACAGGATTGAATTAATCTCAGCGAAATTTGGTCCATTGAGTTTCCATAGATCACGTATTCAGTTCACACACCACCTTGTACTTTAGAGCATTTTGAGAATTCAGCATGTCCTCAAGACTGTGGCCTGAATGTAAAAACTGGATATAAGAATACTGTTAGAAGTACAGCCGTCTGGAACACTATTTTTTTTTTCAACAAATTGCTCATAAGATTATAGGTAGAAGTGATCGTAAAACACAAAGCTGGTTTTTCTTTGCATGCATGTATGTTTACGTTTTCAAGATGGCTACCAATATGGCAGCTGATGGGAAAAAAAAAAAAAAGGCATTCGCACAATTTCACAGAGAGAGAGAGAGAGAGAGAGAGAGAGAGAGAGAGAGAGAGAGAGAGAGAGAGAGAGAGAGAGAGAGAGAGAACGTGTTTCTGTACGCTTTACGCTTTAAAACCGCATAAATTATTTCCCTCGTTGATTCTGCCAAAAAAGGACACGTTTGAATTATTCATTAAGCGGTATTGCACGTCTCTTATATAGACAAATGTAAAATATATGAAATATTTTGTAATTATCATTTCACCCTTGCTTATATATTTTTTTTTTGTGTGTGGAGCTGATATTTTTGTAGTTGACAAAGCAGAAAGGTAAATGGCACAAAACGGCAGAATACGTTTAAACTTTACAATTATTCTGACGGCAATGCCATCGTAGACGACCACAAACAAATATGAAATAACTAAAGGAGTGTTCAGTCACAGTCAAAACATAGCCAATGGCTGTCGAATTTAGTAAATGTGTATTATTGGTGTTTGAGGAAAAAGAATAGAAAATATCAGTACAAGACATACGGTTTGATGAAGTTATATTTGAT
>JADBJO010004464.1:192500-197887 GCA_016801955.1 Conus betulinus | reverse complement strand
ATCCTGTGTTTTAGTGGCCTGACGATAAAATCACAGGCTTCACTCCTTCCCCTCCAAACCAGTGGCAAGTGGCTATTAAAAAGCAGATAAATGTGCCAGACAATACAATGTGTAAAACAGATAAATTTGGCAACAGTAAAACAGACACTGTAGAATATGGCTATTATACAGTATTAAGAAGCAGATAAGACTGCACAATGTAGGTGCAGTAAAGTCATCATACATGTGGCCACAGTAAAAAAAGACACTTTCAAATGTGGCTAGTACAGCAAGATGGACTTCATACAATGTGGTTACAAGAAAGTATTTATTATGCTACTATATTGTATTATAAACAATAAAGCAGGTATTGCACAATGTAGCTACTGTAACGCAGGCGTTATACAGTCTAGCAACAGAAAAACAGACATGCAATTAAGCTGCAATAAAGCAAATATCATTCCATGTGGCTACAGTAAGTTTTACTTTTTGTATGTGCCAGTTACTGTGTTTGATTTTAATGTTGTTACGTGTTTTGCAGTTGGTTAATGATTTGCATTTGGTGTAATGGGCTGAAAAATCAATAAGTGGTGGTGTGTCACATAGATGATCTACTGAAATTCATGAACCTCTATATGAAAGATGAAAGTAGCGTGTGCTCTGGTCATTTGGCGGGGAAATCTCAGTATATCAAATTAATGCATGCAAAATATGTATTTTAAAATGATGGTGTAAATGAGGGGTATAACACAATGTTGATCTATGTGTGTATTATGAGTTACGCATTGCGTGCACACACACACACACACACACACACACACACGCACACGCACACAACATATGCATGTGCACACATATAAAGACGGTTCTTTTTAAATTGACTAGGCTTTTGTTTCTTTCTGCCTTTCTTTTGTCAACTTGGTTTTCCCTCACTTCCATATTCTGCCTTTTTGATGCTTGGCTGTGTTGAGTGGCCATTTGATAGCGATTTTCTCCCATGGAAGTGACTGAGAGTACTACTTTTTGTGTGTGTGTGTGTGTGTGTGTGTGTGTGTGTGTGTGTGTGTGTGAGAGAGAGAGAGAGAGAGAGAGAGAGAGTGTCTGTGACTTGTCTTTGTGTCTGTGTGTGTCATTGCGATTATAATATTCTATCTCTTGAAGCCAAGACAGTTGACTTACCAGATATTGGTTGTGCAACTTTCTTTCTGTAAGTCGAAGATTTAATCTGTGAGAGGGTGACGGTGAGTAGCACATTCATTTTCTTGTACATGTAAATTTCACAGTTCAGTTTTGAAACTTTTCATAATTGTTACCCATCATCAAAAAAAGCGTTCATCCATGGAGCTGACAGTCTTGATGAGTTTGAACCACTTGTTAGGTTTGATATATTGCTTGAAAACCGTCTTTATCACCCCAAGAGTAAGTGGGTACCTGATCCAGTTCAGGGAAGGTTAAGGCAAAGGAAGGATCAGGAAGGGGTCCATCTTTCATAATGCTGTACTCAGATATTGTGAAGCTCTAACAGTTCACTGCTCCTGTTGCAAATGTGTTATGGGATTTGAACCATAATGTTAACTTATAAAAATGCAATTTGTAACCTGATGAAAATTTGTTTTATCACATCAGCGAAACAGATCATATATTCATTCATGAAATAATGTATATGATTTTTTTTCTTCTTATTGTTGTTATAAGGAAATGAAAGTCTCTCTCTCTCTATCTGTCTCTGTCTTTCTAGATCTCTCTCTCTCATACACACACATGGACAGGCAGATGCACGCATGCATACACATGTGCACACACACACACACTTATTCTGACTTTCTTGTCTGTCTGTCTCTCACACACACACACAGACCATGCACACACGCACACACACAAAACTATGGGACACTTAACTTGAAAGAAACGAAACTGTGTTAAGTATGTCAGTTTGTCTGAGAATCAGTTTATTGATAATTAATTGTTTTCCTCATTTGTTTTTCAGAGAAATGACTTGTCACTTGTCTTGCAAACCATGCTACCTTTTTCTGATCTTCACTGGCTACATGGTCAGCTGTCAAAAACCAGGAAAGTCATGACACTAGCATATTCTGGACAAACACATTCTGTGTACATGCTAACACCCTTTGGGATTGACATGTGGTTGGCGCATGGTGAGCGCTGTTAAAGTCATGTCCACTGTGCTAGTTGATATTGGTCCTGCGTTAGTGTGAGCAGATGAGGATGTTTAGGTTGAGGAGTCTGCAACACTGGCGCCTAGGCCGTGTGATCGTGGTGCTTGTGCTGACAGTGGTGCTGCTGCAGCTAGTGCACATGATGCTTCTCACCCCAGTTAGAGGCCCGGGAGGGTGCCATGCATGGTCGAGGGAAGGAACCAAGCAGAGGGTCAATGGGAACAGCGGTGGGCAGGCAGCTGCAGGGACGCACGGTCAAGAGCCTCCTTATGGAAATGCATGAACGTGTCAAAAATTCTTACAGGTGAGGTGGGGGATGGGAATTGGATTATGTATGTTTGGGGGAAGGGGGAGAGGGTGTGAAAGGAAAGAGATGGAGAAGAAAGAGACAAGAAAAACAGTAAAAGAGTTGGGATGCAACAGATGGGGCATAAAGAGAGTAGAAGAGAACTTTGATCTCCCTTCATGAAGTTATGGTTTTATGATGTTGACAGATAACCAGTCTGAACTACAGCTGTACATGATACAGAATGTATATAGCTTACCGTTGTCAATGGAAAATGATGCCTTTTAACTGAACAAAAATACTATGCTTTAGTTTGATGAAAAGAAATGAATGAATTTGAATTTTATTTTGTATCACAAATTTTTGTGACAGCAATTATGATTAGGTTCTATGTTGTTGCCTGGGCTATAAGGAGTGAAAACTGACATGGCATCCATTGGGCTGGTGCAGTGGTTACAAGGAAATCAAGGGGTCAGTTCCCAACAGAAGTATGTATTCAAGGGGGGTTTCAGCCTCAATTAGGTCATACCAAAAGTTGATTGTACTGTGGCCTGAAATGGGAAGACTGAAACCATACATTGGAGTTTCATCCACCTAACCAGGTAATGAGGTATTGATTGCATCCTTGAGAATGTTGCCCAGACTTCCTAACACAGCAGGTTTCTGGGATTCTCGAGCTTAGTTATGCCAGGATTATGAAGGATGCTTAGGTCGAGCCGTGTCATGAGGCTCAGACCAAATTGGAACTCCATAACATTGACTCCGTTACCTTGAGTGAGTATCAACTTCTATTGCCCTTTGTGCCTTGCTTATGTGGCGATCTCAGTTTTGATTTCCTCTCCATATCAGTGTTCGTTGTGAGCTATAGTCAAAGTTGTTGGTATTTGCAAGTTAACAGGGACTACTACCTGTGAATGGTCATAGTGGTGCCTTCTATAGGGGGATGTTCATTCATGTTTGCTGTGTGACTAAGCAGTTATTGTTGTCAGCAGGGGACTGTGTAAATGGTGTCCTGCATATGCTGGATCAGAACAGGCACCACTGAACACCACTGTAGTCTCTTCACAGCGGTGCAGTGTCTCCTCTGATGTGTTTGCCTCATGGCAAACTACAGTTGTGTGGACAGCAACACAGAAGCTATGACAGGAAAACCTGATTGTAACAGCAGACTTGCTACCATCCTGCAACAGCTGTATTTGTTACTGAAAAATGTGAAAAGAGATGACTGTTCTGGACAACTTGCTCATATTACTAAAAAAAAACAACAAAAAAACCCCCTAAAAACTAATGAGTGCACCCTATTTCACAGATGGATAAACCTGACTGCAGATGGAAAGTTATAACTAAGCACTGTGTGCATACTCACATTCATAACTGTCTGTGAAAGAGGTCAAAGTGAGCCGAAGTAAATACCCTACACATGTATACGGCCTGTGGCTGATGTTAATTAAAGAAAGTGCTGAACTTATCTGTTCAGCTTTGCGAGCTGTAACAAGCAAATTAGAAAATTTTAGACTGATGAAAAAGATAATGAACCCCAACGCAAAAAAATGAAATTGCACAAAACAAAGTCAAGGCCTCCAGACTTTCAGGAAAGGATATATGAGGAATGGTAGCAATAGTTATGAGAAGAAGAGAAAGGTGACAGCTTTGGCTTGTACACAAATCTCTGCAAACTGTGCACTTGTTCCATCAATCATGTTGCCATTATGATGTGAGTATATGATCATGCATATGAATCTTCATAGCATCACATTTTTAAGAATGAAGTATGTTTCTAAGAATATTTGAAAAAGTTTGTTCCATATTTTTACATCATCTGTTCCTGATAGATAGATTAATTAGAGGTGTGCATGTCTGGTGACAGTTTATAGGTGAGTTAGACTGTGGAAGTACGGCCACTGTGGAAATGGGATAGAACTAGAAAGAGAACAGGGGGAGGGGGGTGGGATAGCAGGAAGGAATGTCTGAAAACAGTTAATGTCCAAAAGTTCATTTCATTGTCTGAGTGAAAAAGAATCCAAGGATTAACCAAGAAACATTTAGACATTATCAATCAGTATCATTTCTTAAAATCAAAATGATGGTTTTATGCTTGCAGGTTGGATAAGAGTGGCACATACCATGTCATTGACAACTTTTTGACATCAGAGCATGTGATGCCAGAAAATGTGTATGATGTCAGCTTGGTGACACACAGTGCTCATCTAATCATCTGCATCACCTAGTGGAGATCAGCGGAAGATGGAGAGGGCCAGTATCTATTGCAGTCTTCACTTACGACGATGACTTCGCATATACGGTGGATGCCATTTTGTATCACCACTTCTGTTCAGACAACATATTCAAGTATGTAACATTTCACTTGGTGTTTCCCATCAGCCGAACACCCAAAGACTTAGGCAGTGCATCCAAGGCAGCGGAAATTAAACTGTCATGCTCACAGCCCCCTGAGCGTCAGACCACAGCCAACTATGCAATAGAGGGCATTGAGTACCCACATAACGTGCTGCGCAACCTCGCCATCAACTATGTTCAGACACACTATGTCTTTGTGGTGGATGTGGACATGATACCCTCAAGGGACCTTCGTCCGCAGTTCCAGAAATTTGTGGCACAGCTGGAGTCTGTGAATGGGACATCATTAATGACCGTGTATGTGGTGCCTTCCTTTGAGGTAAAGCAAAGTGCGTCAGTGCCATCCACTAAGGAGGAATTGCTCAAGGCGTGGAGCATGTGGTCTGTGCGCCCCTTTTACAGTCAGCTGTGTGCCAAATGCCAGCAGCCCACAGAATTCGATCATTGGAGGAACCTGCCCCAGGGACCAGGACTGAGTGTGGCCTACAGTGTGGAGTGGCGGGATCCATGGGAGCCATTCTACATCAGCAGGGCCTCTCTGCCACTGTATGATGAGAGGTTCAAGCAGTATGGCTTCAACAGGATCA
>JADBJO010004464.1:132500-190000 GCA_016801955.1 Conus betulinus | reverse complement strand
CCTTTGCAGATGACTTCTTCGTGAAGACAGTCCCCAGGGGATTGCTCTCAGGGAGTCCAATCTCCTCATGGATCACTTGATAGGATCATATCCTGTCCTAGACTTTCTCCAGAATCCCCCCTCCTTTTGAACTGCTTTAAAACATTTCTCATGACCTCCTCTCTGACAAGACCATCTTGTCCTTACCCTTGCTTTAACCTCAGCTTCACAGTGAGATTCATGGTCCCAATGACAACCTCAGGGACCTTGCCTTCGACCTGGACAGGTCTGTCCCTGCATTTCTGGCATGAGTTTCTTGCCAAGAGCCAGGTGCCAAGCAGTCCCTCATCTTATCTCTGGTTTAAGGGTTTCTCCAATATCCTTGGTCTGGAAGAAAGGGGGGGGGGGGGGGGGGGGGGGGGGGGGGGGGGGGGGGGGGATATGAATCTTTGCCCAGCCAGGAGCTGCTCTGTTAATGGTAGAGGAGCTGCCCAAGAGGCTTCTCCCAGTGACACCATTCCATCTTTCTCAACATCAGCAAGGACATCTGCCGACACAGTCTCCAGGTAGCCCACCAACACTGTTTGCAGTGTCTACTTCTATGCTCAGGTTGATGCTTTTGACCTCAGCCCTAGAGCTAATGAGGTTAAGAGTGATTGCCACTTGGGATGCATTCTAAAACTGTAGTAAAAGTTGGTTTCCATGTGCCACCTAGTGGAGGCAGCTGTCTGACACTCAGAGAATCCCTCCTTTTACTTTCTCTCAGGGGTATACATGACCACAGCTAATGATTCCAAGGGGATCTTTAAAAAAAGGGGGGCTTTATTGTAAGCAGTATAGCCTTATCCACCCTTAGTCTTGCGATTGGTATATATACATACGTAAAACTCATTGTCCTGTCTATCCGCATCTTTAGTATTAAAGGTTATATATTTTTTTTTTAATAGCCATAGAATGTAGAGGAAATGGAAACAGCCTTCCATTGTCTATTTTAAGATGGTTAGGGGTGTCTTATTGTTGTGTTAGCCACAAAAGTTTGGTCGAACAGATTTTTCTAACAGCTGTAGCTTGCTAGATTGTCAGGGTAAGTATATTTTAAAAAATTGGGAAATTGAGAATTTTCTTGAATTAAGAAGCTGTATGCTCCTGGTAGGGCCACCCAAGCTGGACAGGTCGAAGGGTAGAAGTCAGACTAATGTAGACCAACTCACCCGGAGGTTAAACGGGTTTGTGTGGGGCTAACACCCCTTCTTGGGCAGATGGGGCTCATTAGTCTGGGAAGACAGCCCACCTAAGAGAAGGAAAACTCTGATCTCAAACCTCCCGCTGCCTTGCGGCTATACCCACTCTTAGGAAAAAGGCTTCGGGAGTCAACTCTGAGGAAAAATCAGGAGTCGGAGTCCCCAAGGCAGTCCGAGGCTGTATACAGCAGCGTTCTGGCAACTCCTGTGACGGCACTGGAACCATGTGTATCGGCGTTTGCCTTTCCAATGGACCATTCCAGCGACGTGGAGAGGGGGGGCCTGCTGCATGGGTAACAGCTTGCCCTCCATACTTACCCAGGCTTTGTGCTCTGGAGAGGTCACTCCAGCTTCGCTTTGCAGCGTCGACAAAACACACGTGAAGTAGCAGTCTACCGGTTATAAGTCTGCATACTCAATTGTCATAGAGTCAGACGCCAGGGGCTGCTTCCGACGGTGGGAGAGAGATCATCGCATCTCACTGGGCAGCTACAGCCCGCCTTAAGCTGGGCAGCCCCCAGCCAGTAAGGTGCTGCCCTGCCACGGTCCATTAGCCTCACAGGGTGTGTGGGGGTTAGGGTGAAAACCGACAAGCGGATTGATAACTATGCACCAGGCAACAGAAAAATGAGAACTTCCGCCCTTAAATTGGGTACGTGGAGCATAAGGACAGTGACACCAGGCTTTTCTGATGACCTTCAGGAAGTAAACGATGTTCGCAAGACAGCCGTCATCGACAGAGAACTGAGCAGACTGCAGATGGACATTGTCGCCCTTCAAGAAACCAGGCTCCCAGAAACAGAATCTGTGAGGGAGAGAGACTTCACCCTGTTCTGGCAGGCCAAACCATCAGACGAGGTCAGAGAACATGGCGTGGGATTTGCTGTTAGAAACAGATTATTGGAGTCTATAACCCCACCAGTAGAAGGAACAGAACGAATCCTGTCTCTCTGACTCCAAACATCATCGGACCAGTCAGTCTAATTAGTTCCTACGCACCAACTTTGGCATCCACAGCAGAAACAAAAGACAAGTTTTATGATGACCTCAGCGCTGCTATAAGGAGAATTCTCGACAGAGAATTACTGTGTTCATCGCAGGTGATTTCAACGCCAGAATAGGTGTCGATCACAACTCCTGGCCCACCTGCTTGGGTCAGTTCGGTACTGGGAAAATGAACGAGAATGGCCAGCACCTGCTAGAGTTCTGCTGTCATCATGGGTTGTGCGTCAGTAACACCTTCTTCAGCACGAAGCCTCAGCATCGAGTCTCCTGGAGACACTCTCGATCCAAACACTGGCATCAGCTCGATCTGATCCTCACCAGACGTGTCAAACCTTTCCAGCATCAAGGTCACTTGCAGCTACCAGCGCCCGATTGTGACACTGACCACTCTTTGGTGTGCAGCAGAGTAAAGCTCAGCGCGAAGAGACTGCACAGTAGGAGAAAGGAGGGCCTGCCTCGCATCGGCATCAGCAAAACATGTGATCAAAGAAAAGTGGAGGAGTTCGCGCGCGCGTGTTGAAGGATTCTCTCCCTGGCCCACCCACTGCAAATGCCCAAGACCGATGGGAACACTTTAGAGATGCTGTCTACAACGCTGTCATGTCCACCTTTGGCAAAAAGACCAGCAAGTCAGCTGATTGGTTCAAAGCCCATTTAGAAGAAATGACACCAGTCATCTAGGCCAAGAGAAACGCCCTGACAGTATACAAAACCAATCCTAGTGAGCAGAACCTCCAGGTTCTCAATGCTGCTCACAGCAAAGTCCAGCAGTGTGCCAGGCAATGCGCCAACGATTATTGGCTTCAGCTCTGCTCCACGATCCAGATCGCAGCTGACACAGGCAACATTAAGGCGATGTATGACGGCATCAAGCAGGCACTGGGCCCAACACAGAAGAAAACTGCCCCTTTGAAATCAGCTACAGGGAGGTGATTCAGGACAGAGAACAACAGATGGAGCGCTGGGTAGAACTCTACACTGAGCTATATGCAAGGAAAAATGTAGTCACAGAAGATGCCCTGGTTGCCATAGAGTGCCTACCAGAACTGGAAGAGCTTGACAGAGAACCAACCATAGACGAACTCAATGAAGCCCTGGACTCTCTTGCTCTGGCAAGGCACCAGGGAAAGATGGTATGCCTGCCGAAGTACTGAAGTGCTGTAAAGAGACACTTATCACCGAGTTGCATGAAATCCTCTGCTGGAGTGAAGGCGAAGTACCACAAGACAAGAGGGATGCTAACGTTGTCACACTGTACAAAAAAAAGGTGACAGAAGCGATTGCAATAATTATCGTGGCATATCCCTCCTTAGCATCGTTGGGAAAGTCTTTGCACGAGTAGTACTGAAGAGGCTCCAAGTACTTGCAGAGCAAGTTTATCCTGAATCGCAGTGTGGTTTCCATAGGGAGCAAAGGTAGCCACTCTTCATTGCCTTCATAGATCTCACAAAGGCTTTCGATCTGGTCAGCAGGGATGGCCTCTTCAAGATCCTCCCCAAGATTGGATGTCCACCCAAACTTCTCAGCATCATCAGATCCTTCCACAAAGACATGAAAGGCACTGTCGTCTTTGAGGGCTCAACATCAGCTGCCTTCAACACACGAGTGGAGTGAAAAACAGGGTTGTGTCCTGGCTCCCACCCTATTTGGAATCTTCTTTGCTGTTATGCTGAAACATGCATTTGGTCCTGCAGCTGAAGGTATCTACCTCTGAACCAGGACAGACAGAAAGCTCTTCAACCTCTCCAGATTAAGAGCCAAGACTAAAGTCAAGCTGAGGTGCCTGCGTGACTTCCTCTTTGCAGACGACGCAGCAGTAACTGCCTACTCAGCCGAGGACCTAAGCAACTCATGACTTGCTTCAACGATGCCTGTCAAGACTTCGGGCTTACCATAAGCTTGAAGAAAACACAGGTAATGGGACAGGATGTTGACTCTCCCCCAGTCATCAGCATCAATGACCATGAACTGGATGTCGTCCATGACTTTGTTTATCTGGGATCAAATATCTCAGACACCCTCTCACTTGATGCAGAGCTCAACAGGTGCATCAGCAAGGCAGCTACCACCATGACTAGACTGACAAAGAAAGCATGGAACAACAGCAAGCTGACCAAGCACACAAGATCCAGATCTACAGAGCCAGCGTCATGAGCACCCTCCTGTATGGCAGCGAGTCTTGGACTTTGCGTGCCCGACAAGAGCGAAAGCTGAATGCTTTCCATATGTGTAGCCTCTGACGCATTCTGAATATTACCTGGCAGGACAAGGTCCCAAACAACACTGTCCTGGAAAGAGCCGGATGCACCAGCATATACACGCTGCTGAAACAGAGACGTATGCGCTGGCTCGGCCATGTCGTGCACATGGATGACGGACGGATCCCTAAAGACCTCCTCTATGGAGAACTTGTGCAGGGAAAACATCCCACAGGCAGACCACAGCTGCGATTCAAAGACGTGTGCAAGAGGGACCTAAAAGCCTTGAACATTGACCAGAACAACTGGGAAGCAACAGCCCTCGAACGGTCAGCCTGGAGACAGACTGTGCAGAAAGGTCTCCAAGTTCGAAGAGACACTCGTTCAGCAGCACGGGGAAAAGAGAATGAGAAGAAAGGCTGCAGCCCAGGCAGACAGACCAGCGTCAGACTTCACCTGTGCCCTCTGCCTCAGGGACTGTCATTCCCACTTCGGACTGGCCAGCCACACCCGTCGCTGTACCAGAATAGACACCTAGAGCGCAACTTGATAGTCTTCCGAGACTGAAGGATACCTACTACCTATGATGCTTTGAGGGAAACAATGGTGAACAAAAGACGACAGATGAAAATAAGGGGACATGCTTTGAAATAAAAGTATGGATGCTCCAGGAAAAAACTTGGGTATATACTCAGTGCTCATTCTGTGGCCACCCTCTTGACTGTCATTCACTTTAACAGCTGATTCTTTTCTTTTTTTGAAGTAAGTTCACAGGTTCTGAATGGAAAAAAACTTGGACAGTTAGCAAAAAAAAAATTCATGTACTCTCAACAGTTATTCCATGACCACTCTCAGTGGCTATCTGTCATTGAAACAACTTTAGAATGCGAAAAAAAAGAAAATGGCTGTTGAATTCTCTGTCTCTGTCAACTAGACAGACAAAATTGTCAGGTAGTGATTTATGATTTTGAGCTATGATATTTGTTGGTTTTGTGTTCTTTGAAATGCATTCTCAAGATATGCTTTTGATGTATACACTGTTCCATATTAAGTTTTGTTGTTTCATCTGTAATGCTACCATCTTCCGTTACACATATCATATGTAACCCAAGATCAGATTCAGTCAACCTGAGTAGCATTTGACCTCTGAATTTCATTTTTGAGTTGTTTGATAAGGATTAGTTGAATCATTGGTGCAAGATAATTTAATCGAATTTGCAGAGTGAAGTTCTACAACCAGCATTGATTGTATAACATTTTTCGAATCCTTCTCTATCGTCATTTTCTGTTTTTCTGCCTGTGTGGCCCATTTTATAGTCCATATTCTGGAAAGTTTTACATTTTCTCTATTCTGAAAATTTACAATATGCCATTTTTTTAATGTTCTCTGGCCTCTGGATAGTTGGACTGTATGCACTGTGAGTGTGGATGCTAGTTGTCCACTCTGCACCTTCTGTATGGGTTTGGAATGTTTTGTTTTTTTTGTTACACTAAACAGTTTTTGATCAGTTTTTAGAAATGTGTTTTAAACAGGAATGAAAAATGAAACAGATGGGTTGGCATCTTCAGCATGCATCTGATCTGCCTTAGAGACGTCAGTACACGACAGTAGATTAGTTTCCATGTGATCATGAATTTATCTGGATTTCATAAATAGTGAAATTTTGTGGTTGATCGTCTGGCACATACGATACTGAAACAGAAATGTAAGATGTTACACCATACAGGTGTATTGGTGTCATGACATATTACAGGCATACAAGATGTCACATGACAGTTGTTACTGTTGTGCAAGGTGTTGTGTGTCATAGGCATGTCCCATGTCACATGATGTTCTGTACAATTGTGTGATATGTGTTAAGGGCATGAAAAATGTATGTTATTGTTTTACTTGCATGAAGCATCTTGTTATAGGCATGTAAAATGTGATGTGATGTGTGTTGCAGGTGTGTGAAATGCACGTGGCAGGCTACAAATTTGCTGTACTGGACAGGGCCTTCCTGGTCCACAAGGGCTTCAAGTCAAAGAACAGTTTCCACCCCACAAAAGAAGAAGAGCAGAACCGAAACCGATTGCTTTTTCGCAAGTTCAAAGATGAGCTGAAGACCAAGTATCCAGAGTCATCAAGACGTTGTTGAAACTATATGAAGTGGGAAGACAGGGTGAAAGGAAGGGGGCAGGGGATGGAGTGAGAGTTGATGATATGGAGACCCCAAGTGAAATCCAAAAACATCTTTTAGAAACATCTAGTCCTTTTTATAGTGATGGTGAATGCTCAACAGATAGATAGGAGATCCTTTCTGACAGGACATTCGTTGTGGATAGTTGGCCAGGGCAGCCACCAGCTCCTAAATGTCCTTGAGATTCGAGACCTGTCTGTCAGAGACTTCACCAAGTCCACTTTTTGCAAACAGTATTAGAGAACTGAGAAAGAGAGATAGTGATTTCTTCCAACATAAGTTGTTTCTTAATCATTCACAAAACTATTTCAATTAGAGCTTATCCCACTCCATCATGGCACTGCGCATTCCCGTGTTTTGGCATCTGTTGGTCACATTTTGAAAGAGTCTCCACCAGAAGGATGTCGACCACTGGGGGATGTCAGCAACAGTTAGAATGATTGTGGTGCTGTCTCCACTTTTTATGTCAATGGCTGATCGCAAAAAAAAAAAAAAAAAAAAAAGACAAAAAATGCAGTCTTGCAGGGTAGGATTGTTAAGTGCAAAAAGATTGTAACTTTAAAGACGATGTGTACATAAATGTAAAAGAAACAGGTAAAAGAACCAGTCAGATGCCGATGCCTGTTGATGAAGGAAAAGTGGGACAGAAGCAACATGCATTACTTCAAATGAACAACTGAAAGGTCTGGAATGAAGAGAAAAGATGCACAGACTTGGAAGACAAAAGGGTGAATCTCATATGAAGACAGAAGAATAAGGATAAACTGGAATAGCTCGTATTCAGTTCAAATAACAATTGGTTGGTGCCCATGATAATCTGAAGGAAAGTGGCTTGCAGAGTGTGTGAAGAAGATGAAGATGGTGTCTTGATTGAAAAAAATAAAGAGAACAAGTGAAGATCACAAGACATTGGGCAGTGCCCATAGAAAGACTGGTGTATGACAATGTGACTGTGTCATTGCTGACCAGTGTCAGTGCATTTGTTTGAAATCAGCAAAGCTGCCTCTGGGCTGTGACTTGGGTGAATCATTTAGTGAGCAAAGCAAATTTCCTCGTTTTCTTGTCAAGCTGAGTCTCTGTGCATAGACAGTGTGCACCAAGCATTTGAGTGTATGCATCCACTTTGTCCAATTAACAGTTAAGAATTCCCATGCATAATATTCCTGGTGTATTTTACTTTTCCTCAGGAACTGACAGAGATGAGAGGAGATCCTGTAGGTGGACCATCGCTATGTATGTCTTGCCAGTGCCTCTGTTTGAAGACACAGTCCTTGGATATCCTTACAGTTGTCTTGGTCACAGACAATGACCACAGACTGTTGCATGGTTGAGGACAGAAACAGAAACATGGCAATGTCTTCAAAGAACATGATTGATTATGATCAAGTTGTTTTGTTTGCCACTATAGTGTTAATGGTCATTTTTAATTAAGATTGTGTTCCAAAAGAAATGTTCTTGTGGTCAATATTAAAACAATCTCTGCAATTGCAAGTTAGTCATATGTACATATTTTCTTTATTTAAAAATTTTTTGAGTTTTTTTTGTTGTATTTGAAAAAAAGAAGCTTCATGGTTTTCCAGACAAATGAAAACTTACAAAACCAAATCTGTTCGTTCACAGTACCTAAATAAATCTGCATTATAAACACATGTGTGTGCATCTGTGTGTATAAGTGTGTGTGTGTGTGTGTGTGTGTGTGTGTGTGTATGCATGCACACATGTGTGTACATGTATGTGTACATATATATGTGTATACGCCTGTATATGGGTGTATACACATGTGAGAGTGTATGCGTGCACATGTATGTGCATATGTATGTGCGCATGTGTGTGTGTGCATGTATATACATATTTATGCATATGCAAGTATGTGCAAGTGTGTGCGCTTAAGCGCAAGTGCAAACACATGTGAGTGCATGCATGCATGCCCATGTGTGTGCGTGTATGTACAGGCATGTGTGTATGTGCCTTTGACTGCTTGTGGCAAATTAATGTTCAGAAAATGGCATAAGAAGAATAACAAGAAAAATAAACAACAATACACATGCACGCACACACACACACACACACCCCCCCCCCCCAAACGTATACACATTCACATCTAAGGGCACTCCAGTTTGCATTCCTGCATCATCCAACTGATGCACATGCACACATGATTACAGCAGTATATTCTGGGGTCCCTGAGAGGTTCAGTCTTACCACAGTTGACGTGTTTGATTGTTTGTGTCATGTCATTGGGAAGGCCCAGTATGAGTTTGCCCCAGTCTATAGGAGTCTTTGCAGTGTTAACTTTGAGATTATTCCAATGATTGTTTGGTTGGCGATGTTTCTTGCTCTTCCTTAAGTCTGGATGGGCGGTCACTTCCTCTCTTGATGTTCAGATCTAAAAGATGGTTTTTGGTATAGTGGCTTTGCTCTTGATTGTTTAGGTGATTCTTTAGATTTCTGATCACATCAGATCGGCCAAGCCATAATCCAGTTCTTACCACAGCTAGTGTCTCTGCTGTCTCATTTCCTCTAACACCTGCATGTCCAGGGCAGTATATCCATATGAGTCTCTCCAATTACTTCATGCCAAGTAGGGCTTCCCATTCCACCCTCCACTTTTTGAAGTAGGTTCATGGAGTCGGTCAGTATCATGGCTTGAACTTTTAACTGGAATGTTGGTGAGAGCCAGTGCAGTGCTTGTGTCACTGCTTCTACCTCCATTGTTAGACTTGAAGTTGTTAAACTCATGCATATTTTGTTGTTGGATAGGTCAGCCATTTTACTTCACTGTGTATCCCCAGCCTGACTTACCTTTGGTGATGGAACCATCAGTATATTTAACAATATCTTCTTTTGTGCCCAGGTGTTCTTTCTGCTTCTGAATTTCTGTGTTGGTTTTGCACTCTGGTTATTCTCAATAGTGTCTTCTAAGTTCTGGAGCAATGGAAATTTGATAGAGGTGTTTGAAGTGGTCTGGATACTTTTCCCATTCCTTCATTTCTTTGAGTTCTGCTAACTGGCACACAAGCTGTGTGTTGTCCTCTGCCTGTCCCATCCATGATTTTCCATGTTCTAAGTGAGTGCCTTTGTTTTTCTTGACAGCCACATGCAGTGGGTTTTGGGGATTTTCAAGTATTCTGAAATATGCCTTTACCTGTTCTAGCTTGTCTTGCCTGCATTGGAGGATGGTCAAGCAGGTATTGCATAGTTTAAACTGGTGTATCTGTGGTGGTTCCCAGGATCAATCATCTTGCTTCATTTGAATTCTTTCTAATTTAAGAAGATTTTCTTGGACAGTGTTGTAAGCCATAATCCATTATTAAATCACACCGAGTACAACTGTGTGATACAGTTGGTGAGATGGCATTGTTCAATGCCTTTAGCTGCCTTTGCTTTCATGGCAGAGGCCCCCTTCTTGCATCTACAAACGATATTCTCAACATGCTTACTAAAAGACCAGCATTCAGTCAAAGCCTATACCCAAACAGTATAGGTTGTCGGTTGATTCACTTGGTATTCCATTGAAGGATACTGGTGAGGGTAATCGTTCTGATGTCATGTTGTTGAGAGTGCAGATCAATGTCTGGATTTCTGTTGGGTTGGTGGATGATCCAGTTTCTTGACACCAATGTTGTTCAAGTGCTGCTGAACTGCTTTCGTTCTTTCTTCAGCATTTGTTGATGTTTTGTAGATCATACCGTCATCTGTGTCAACAATCAAGCAATTCCGTTTCTACTGAGGTCTGCTAGGCCTTTAGTATAAACACTGTGTACAACAGGAAAGAGAGAACTTTGAAATAACCCCATAGAAAGTTTGAGGTTCAGATGTCCAGTCTCCAAATCGTAGGACGATGGTTTGTACTGAAGTGCTTGTGCCATCCATCGTGTAAGTGTCCTGCTGACTTCATAGTCAAGGAGTAGCCTCCATCAGAAGTGAGAACTGGACTTTATTGTTTTGCATCTTCCAGGTCTATTCCAGCTGCCAGTGTTCAGTGCTTTCTTAGGAATCCTTCATATACTCCACTGGGAAAAGCAGACACATTTCCCAGGTACTTTTATCTGTTCTGTAGCCTCCTTGATTTGGTGGGAAGATATGTCGTCGTTGTTGTTGTCGAACCCTGAATAAGACTCCAGGGATCATTTGATGAGCCGAAGTACTAGAACATTATGGTACAAATGCATCAGCTGGGGTTGAGAACATTACGTGTGTGATCGTTTTTGATTACCCCGCCATGTGGGCAGCCACACTCCAAATATGGAGGATTTTGGAGACTGATAGGAGCTTGTCACAACTGAAGACAATCCCTGCACAACTATGCAGAGCATAACAACATTTTAATGTAGCCTTGGTGTTCTACCCTATGTCAATTGGCCTTACAAAGCCTTAAGCCAAGACAGGGGAAGATATGTCAACTTTCAAGGTCTCTTGCAAGTTTTCTTACAAAAGTGTGTTCCATGAGCTTTCGTTTTATGTTTTGCATAGTGAGTATGCTGTAGCCATTAAGCCGATGATGATCTTTTCCTGGTTTTGGTAAAGCTTTCATGTAACTGTGTATCTGTTCTTCTGGGACATAACTTTTATTGAAGCTATCCCAGAAGAGACTGAAGAAATGGGCTCTGAGCTCTTCTGAGAGCTGTTTCATATCTGGATACTGTTCTTCATCTAGACCTGGAGCACTATCCTTAGTGTACTCAAGTTTGTACAATGTTTGAGTGGATCAGGGTCTTTTTTCAGATTCTCCCTTCTTCAGCTTTTTGACTTAGCTGCGATTTCCGAAGTACAAAGGGAGAGTGATGATAGCAGCTGAGTGCTTAGCAAGCTGTGGCCACTGCACAGTGCGAAGAGTTTTGTTCAGCCTAGGAAGTAAGGAAATTCACAGTTCATTTAGTGGATGTGAAATAGGATCCATATGTTTCTTACATGCATAGCTTTCCTACTTGTTCATGTATACACTGTACATCTATTTAGTGGAATTCCACCATAAAGCCAGGAATAGAGCAGCATCATCTCTTGACAGGCCTAGCGTGGGTATCGTCTCCTTATATGCTGCATACCAGCAGAGTCAGCTTTCTTCATAGTTGGTGATTTTGCTCTCTGTCATTAAGCTTTAACAACAGTGTCTTCCTGGGTAATAGTACTACTGGTCTGGCTGTTAGCATTTTCATCAGTAAAGGCCAGGCTGGGACTACAACCACTCCTGGCTTTTTCCTGTTTAATCTTCCTCAGTACTTCCATCAGGGGGCTGAAAAAGAAAAACTGTCTCCAGTTCATAGAGAAGGCTTCAGCTATATGTGCTTCTGGATCTGGTATTAAAGCCACATATTTCATGAACTGGGCATTGACTCTTGAGGCAAACAAATTAGTGTCTGCTTTAATGTTGAACATATTAAGTGCATCTTCTGACAGGACTGGGTTGTTTCCACTTTGTGTCAGTATTCATTTCTCTCGACAGTTTGTCAGCTTCTACATCCACTGCTATGATGCGCTGAGCCAAATATGTCTCTGTTTACACCAGAGCCATTCAGCAGCTGTGACCTAGAGGCTTGCTTGTTCAAACAACTGACCCTTCTCATGTTGTCCGACAGAATTTTGACATGACTATTGTTTTGTCCAGTATGAGTGCCTTTAGAACCGGAAAGACAGCATGCAGTTCAAGGTAGTTGATATGTTGCTGTTTGTCTCCCTCAGTCCACAGACCTTGGGTCTGTTGACCCGTTTCTGCCAGGAAGCACATCTTCCTATGATCTTATGAAACACATTTGGTTTCTGGGAAGGAGAGGACCAAAGCCCTAAAAGCTATTGCAGACGCAGATGTTTCAGTTGGATCTGGCTGAGGAAGATCAAAATTTCAAATAGCAAAACCTCACAAGCTTACTCAAGTGTCTGATTGGTGTTTAAGACACATCTATCTTAAGACACAACTTGGACATGAAGCACCCAGCCATCCTGGAGATGTAGGTTCAAATCCAAGCATCAACAAAATGAAAAGGCCACAGCAGAAGGGCATCCAGGAGCCATCATGATCTGGATGTGGCTCAGTGTTTGGAGTTAAGGGCCAAAACACTTGCCTGAGGGGATGGGGTGGGGATTTCTTCTCTGAAGTCCTTCTGCTGTTTAGTAGCTCTGCCTAGAATTTTTTCTTTACTTCTCTCTATTATACATCACAAAAACTCCACTGGTACTAGTCTCGTACAAATCTAATGCCTATTTGGTATGTCTTGTGTCAGTTTCACAGGATCCACTGTCTTTGTAGTGGCACAAGGATGACTCGGTCAAACTCTTGACATGTCCGTCATTTCTAGCCAAGACCACAGAGCCTGAAGAGTGACTACTGATGGCAACCTAGACTCTGCTGGCCCTTTCACTGTCCAGTCCCAGGCCCCTGCGACTGAAGGTGGAGCAGGTTTACTGCCTTGTCAGAGCACTGAAGGTGTATCTCTGGAGAGTCCGGCCACTTGTCCACCCTTTTATGGCATGGCATCCAAAGTGCTGCCATCAGATCCCAGACGATATGCTGCTGGCTTAGGTAGTATTTTTTGCCATGCTTATGGCTAAAAACTGTTTCTCCTTGGAGCAAACATCAGGGCATATTAAGTCAGGGCTCTTTCTGCCAGTGCCCCCTGGTGGTTTATGTTCTCCTACATCTGTCGGCAGCAGACTGGGTATCACAGATTACTTCTGGCAGATTTTACCTGCATGACCTAACCGAAGATATGGAAGTTTTTAATCGTCAAGGGGATGTGGTGGTTGCCCAGACAGCTACATATCCACACTGATTTGGTAAAAAAAACACACACACACACACACAAAAAAGAAATAAATGTGCCCAACCTGCTATTACTTGACTCTTGTCTGTGCTTTTTTTGATTTACCTTTGGACAATATTCGTTTATAAGAAGTTTTCATATATGATGTGGGTGCTTCAGTTTTTGTTAGCTTGTACCATCATTGCTCATATTTTGGGTGTTCTGTTCCTGATCCTGAGAGGTTTTTCTTTCTTTTCTTGAAGTGGCTCTATTACTGTCTATTGAGCCTTGTAGAGACAGCAGGGATTCTTCATTACGCCCCCAGACTATTTCAAGAGACCTTTAAAGGCTATCTGAGTTTCTGGTACCCAGCTCTTGGCTGGACAACTGTACAGAGACATTCTCATGTGAATTTCAGCAGACAGAATCAAGGATCTCAGGTAAGTATGTTCCACCATCCTCCAGATTTCAGGCATTTGTTTGAACAGCTAAGTGTCAGGAAATGGAATTTTACTGCTAAATGTACTTTTACAATACACTTACTTGTCCTAACACTGGGAAGTGCCCCCATCTAGTCGAGAAAATGTGTGGAAGCTGAGCTAGTTCTAACATGGAGCAATGTTGTGACCTCACTAAAGGTAATCACTCTGGCTGGCCTATATGGGAATTGAGGTGAAGTTAGCTCCTTGCTCTCCCAATTTCATCTGTGTGTCTGTCAGCAGGTGGGGGGGGCTGATAATATGGCATAGTTTCACACCTCGTGGGAATACGGGATTTGTTTAATTAAACAAGCACATCTATCATAAAAATATTTTAATAGTAAAATTCCTAAAACAGACCTACACATGGCTATTTGGATTAACAGTATTTTGAGTCAAACCAACTTTGAGACTGTTTTACATGAAGCGCGTCTACCATGAATTCTAAATTCAATCAGTTAAGAATGTATCCTGAGGCTATCAGTCATCAGAAAATTGTACCATTTTAATAAACATTGCATCCAAAACTGTACAACAATTACTTTTTCACAAAATCTCAGAGAGAGCCACAAGACTGTAGTACTTGATGGCATGCTTTGTGTGTCGCTGAGATACATTGTTCAGAAGTACCAGCGATAACAAGCATGGACTTACTGCATGCACATACACACATACATAGGTGCATACATACTTTAAAAAGAATTTAACAATATCGCTATTTTTGCAACAACAAATAAAGCCTCTCCCTTCTTTCCCTTACCCCTCATCCACCCCACACCTCGTGCACATGAAAATATCAAACAACTGAGCATCTGAGTACATGATCACACCAATTCCAACAGGCCTAAAGCCTGTGCAAACACACTATTTTAGCTGTTTTCAATTCTGTTTGATTGACTTTGCTGTCAGTGACCATTACAAACTTCATTACAAGCTCAAATTTGACCCCAAGTCTATCTTGTGAGTGTCATTTCCTTACACTTTAATGAAAAGAAAAAAAAAAATGAAAAGAAAAGTATGAGGCTATCAACATGTCAAAAAAAAAAGGTAAGTTTACAAAATTAATGATATGTTCAGAAATGCCTGGCATGTAAACCTACACACACACACACACACACACACACACACACACACACAACACACACACACACACACACACACACACACACACACACACACACACACACACACACACAACACACACACACACACACACACACACAACACAGACACACACACACACACACACACACACACACGTGCACACACACACACACACACACACACACACAGACACACACACAAGTTCATGAATTTGAACAAGAGGTGACCACACAATCAAAAAGCTGAGAATGCTGTGGCATTCAGAAAACCCTTGTTCTCATTACAACCAACATGAAATAATAGACTGTGTTGAGGATATGAGTAAGTGCTCTCACCTACTTCAATGTGTTGAAGATATGAGTAAGTGCTCTCACCTACTTCAATGTCTCAAAAGCCAGTGCAATCATGTCATGTTGATTGTTATTAACTATGTGTATCAGTGAATGTTAACTACTCCATTACCAGCTTGAATACAACTCCAGACACAACCCATTTTTGTCATTTACAGTGCAAAACTTCACTTTTCTGACTTTAAAAAAAAAAAAAAAAAAAATCACCTAACATGAAAATGAAATTTGGCTTTAAAAAAAAGGTGTGAACATGTATCAATATGAAAAGTCACAAAATGTCAGTGTGTTTGGGCATCACAGTGTATGTAAGGCTGTTCTAGTAAAATTATAGGACTTGTTTTTCAACAACAAATTTCATCTTTTCAGAGATGCATCAGCACACATTTTCAGCAGCAGCTTCCCCTGCAATGTGAGCATATGAAGCATGTGCATGAAAGACACAGCTCAGTGTGTGCACAACACGTCAGTCTCAGTGACACATGATGATGACCGTGTTTTCCTCCCCTATTTGCAGAACAGGAACAAAAGAGACCGGCACAGGGCTGTGTGACAACTGCTCGGTGGCATGGTTCCATGCTGAAACAGCACACACACACACACACACACATGGATGTAGACAAACTTTTCTAGCTCATGTTTGAATAATCTGCAACTTTTGAGTTGACACAGAAAAAAGACAAACAAAAATAAATCATATGTACACATATTCTAACAAAACTATGAATGCAGTCATTCTATTCACTTCTGCATTATGGCATCACAATCAGTCTCATAGGTGTTTGGCCAAAATAATGAACATATTTATCAGCTCCTTCCCTACCCAGTTATGGAGTAATAAGCATTTTTTGTTCTTCATATTTTCTGCTTCTTAATCTACAACAATAGCAAAAAATAAGTCTCCAGAGCATTCCCTGTTCATAACTTTAATTGTAAAAAATGATATTGTCCCAGTTTCAGTGCACAGATGTCAACATGAATACATATCACCCTGGTTCTAGCAGGAAGGGGGATAAGGGGAAGGTGAAAACTGGAACTGGAATGTGAATATTCTTGTACAAAGTGAGAACCAGTCATCTTACACAATCTAAGTACTTTGAGAATAAAGAGGCTGAGAAGCAGGCAGTGGAAGGCTGAAAGTGCCATAACCAAATTGTTAGAGGGGCCTGCTGGGCATCCTGATGTGGAGAAGAGAAAACCATTCCGCCCCAGTGGGCTGGTTCATCGACCCAAGAGTACAAAGCATCATGTCATCAACTGGTCCAACAGAAAGCTGGCCGAGGACAAGTAAGCCAACTGAAGTGGGGCAAGGATGAAGGCTATCAGACAAGGACCAAGCTTCCCTTGAAAGACTCCACACCACACAGCCCCTGCAATAAACAGGGGTTTGCTGCTGCAGGGGAGGTAAGGGTGATGCCCCCCAACCAACAGCTGGCTGTTCTCACTGTTAGAAGCTGCTGCAGGGGAGGTAAGAGTGATACCCCCTCCCCCCCCCCCCCCCCCCCCCCCCCCCCAACCAACAGTTGGCTGCTCTCGCTGTTAGAAGCTGCTGGGGGGACATAGAGTGATGCCCCCACCAACAGTTGGCTCTTACTGGCAGAAACTGCCACAGGGGAGGTACAAGTGGTACCCCCACCAACAGTTGGCTGCTCTTACTGGCAGAAACTGCCACAGGGGAGGTACAAGTGATACCCCCAACCAACAGTTGGCTGCTCTTACTGGCTGGCAGAAACTGCCACAGGGGAGGTACAAGTGATACCCCCAAACAAGAGTTGGCTGCTCTCATTGTTAGAAAGCCACTGCAGGTACAAGCTGTTTGAATGTGGATCCTTGAATCTGTGGAGTGTGCAGATGATGAGATGAGATCAGAGAGAGGTCCACTGGTATCCAAAAGTAGGTCATCAGTTGTGTGGACCGACTCTCCACCTTTGTAAGATCTGTCGTTCCTCAAGGAGTGCCTGGCAAAGGTGAACATACAGTTGGTAAACTGGGAGCTATGCGACAACAGATCTGCATGGCTGGGGTAAAACCTGCCCCTTGGTCAGGAATTTTTTTTTGAAGAGGCAATGGAGCATATAGCCTGCAGTTTCCTTTACAAATAAAGTGGCCTTAGGACAGCCCTCTTGCTGAAGAGGTGATTTTTGCGAGCAGGGCTTTCTATCTGGGCAGGAACCTTTATCAAAATAGGTAAATCATGTGCTGCAAAAAAGGTGAGACCTACACCCAAAGGGGTGAGATTGGGCTGCTGTGATGAGTGGCCTGAAGACCCATACATGCCTACCCCTACGGAACTTCTGTATTTTCTACAGCAATTTTAAAAAAAAAAGAAGTGGCTACGGCGATTACGGAAATTTATTTTTCGTTATGGTAAAAAGATTTTTCAACAAAATTTACTTAAAACAATCGCGAGTTGAAGCAGACGATGCTTTTGAAAGCAGAACTAGAACACTGAATGGTAAAAGGGACGTACAGCCCTGTCTTCATCAAGCAGACAAACAGCGTATGTCTCCAATGGTTTCTGCTAAAGAAGGACGTTAAACTCAGTTATTCAAGCAAACGATGCTTTTGAAAGTGGAAGTACTAAACTGGATATCGCAGGTAACTGAAGTTTCAAGAAACATGGCATCTAATACAAAGAGAAAGCGAATGGATGTGCCAACTGTTGATGTTGATGAACTTGCATCAAAAAAGCGTCAGCCGTCACAAAAGTTCCTGGACAAATGCAGTGGCAAATTTCCCTTCATTGTGAAACTGGATTCAAAAGCAAAGTGCGTGATTTGTGACAGTGCATTTTCTGTAAAACATGGCTGTATAGATGACATAAACAGACACATTGAAGGTCCACGTCACGAAAAGAATCTTTTATTTAAATTTTTTTTACTGCAAAGTTTTGTCTTATAATATGCATAGGTTGAACTGATTATGACACCCTGACCAACTCTTTCCACGAACTGTTTCAAAAGAAAAAAAAAAAAAACTAATGCTACTGATTTCGAGTCCGTGCTACTGAAATTTTAAATCAGTGCTACTGAAATTCATATTTAGGGGTAGGCATGTATGAAGGCAGGGTCTCCACTGAGGACAGTGTTCACCCAGAGGGATGAAGAAGGGCTGCTGTGATGAGTGGCCTGAAGGCAGGCTCTCCACTGAGGACAGTGTTCTCCCAGAGGGATGGGGAAGGGCTGCTGTGATGAGTGGCCTGAAGGCAGGCTCTCCACTGAGGACAGTGTTCACCCAGAGGGGTGGGGGAAGGGCTGCTGTGATGAGTGGCCTGAAGGCAGGGTCTCCACTGAGGAGGACAGTGTTCTCCCAGAGGGGTGGGGAAGGGCTGCTGTGATGAGTGGCCTGAGGCAGGGTCTCCACTGAGGAGGACAGTGTTCACCCAGAGGGGTGGGGAGGGGCTGCTGTGATGAGTGGCCTGAAGGCAGGATCTCCACTGAGGAAGACAGTGTTCACCCAGAGGGTGGGGAGGGGCTGCTGTGATGAGTGGCCTGAAGGCAGGGTCTCCACTGAGGAAGACAGTGTTCTCCAAGATCTGTTGCTGGGAAGGGGCAGAGGCAGATAAGGAGGGGTTGGAAGGGAGGGGGAGTGCTGTTGGACTTTGGTAACAAGGGACTGATTACATATAACAATTTTGTGTGTGGTAATCGCGATGTATCTGAGAATCTGCAAGCCTGTAAAAGATTTATTGCAGAAGGGTGAATATTAACATGGAAATGGAAACCAACTGGAATATCCCTTTTGTTGCAAGCAAACGCTACAAGATTTGTAAAATGCTTTAATAAATTCTGAAAATGTTCATCGAAGTAGTTAAAAAAAAAAAAAAAACATTAATCATCAGACAGAATCTCTTGCCTAAATCAGTTCATCTCAGCAAATCATGACCAGGCAACCCAGCATCATTAACATGAAATCCTCTTGACAAACAACTTGGTCCCTAATACTAACCTCCAATACACTTTTGTAAGAAAAGTGTGGAACAGCAAAGAAGATCCTAACAAAGGGACATCATTCCAACTCCGATCCAGCTTCGTCAACAGTTGGCAGTAATTCTCTAGACAGGAAACAACTGCCGTCTCAGCATCCAAGAGTTTTCTTGTCCGGTAAAATCTGGTTATCAAAAAAAAAAAAAAAAAAAAAAAAAAAAAAGCTGAACAGATTATCTGCAAAATTATTAATGCATTTGAATTTACTGCATGTTTACTTCTAACAGTACAGTTTAAGAAACCACAACCCCATCTTGAAACGAGTGAAACGAAAGTCATAATTATGATTTCAGAGATCTGTGCTGATCTGATTTCTAAGTTGTTCTTATGCTGTCAAAAGTTCTGGTTTGATCAGCTGAATCTTTGTCATCAGGAATACAACTTCTCTGTTGATAATTTTCATTTCATTTTTTTAACTGTTAAGGAGGGGACTATCGCACATTTGTTGACTGATAGGAGTGACTGTGCAAAGTGTGTTTGTAACAACAATGTGATGTTGTAATGATTCAGTAACAGACTTTTGTGCGAAGGTAAAGACTAATGCCATATCCCAACTGTTCAATGTTGCATGACAATGATGGGAGAACACATTTTTTCTTCAGAAGGACACACTAATGCCACATCATCACTGTACAACATAGAATTACCATGATTCACTGTCAGACTTTCACAGAAACGTTGAACACAGCTGTCCTGTCCTCAATGTAGAATGTTTCATTACAGCGACTGAACTACAGAGTTTTGTAGAAGAGGTAAACACTGATACCATAACCTCACATCA
The DNA here is from genome assembly GCA_016801955.1 of Conus betulinus. Lineage (NCBI taxonomy): Eukaryota > Metazoa > Mollusca > Gastropoda > Neogastropoda > Conidae > Conus > Conus betulinus. The sequence goes on along the minus strand of JADBJO010004464.1, from coordinate 169,963 downwards.
TCATAACCCTACCGTACAACACATTGTTACAATGATTCACATACAGACGTTTACAGAAAAGGTAGAGACTGATGCAATAACCTCTTTGTGCAATGTGACGTCACACTGATTCACTTACAGACTTTCGTTGAGGAAGTAAACAGTGATGCTTGATCCTCATGGTACAAACACTGGGTGTGAACTCGGCCATCTACACTCCTCACTGTCAATTCTGTTTTCAACACAGACACACAAGAATGTAGTGAAGACAACGAACAAGCCAACAATTATGAAAGGAATGTTAAAACAGAAAACTAACAATCCATGTCATTCTGATGTTCACACATTTCAACAATGTCTGATACCACTCATAGCCGTGTTTTCTCAGCTGTGTAGGTAACTAAATTCCAAACACAAACATTCTCAACAAAGCAAGCACCCAGAATGTAACAGAAGCTGTGCTTAGGAGCTCCCTTTTCTGTCGGCAGTAATATGCTTCAGAGCATTTGTGACTCCAAACAGACCATAATAAAACCAAGTTCTGATTTCCTGATATTGTCAAGAAACATACTGCTGAAGTTCAAATAAAATTCCATAGTGCTCATAGCCAAAGACAGTGAACACTTTTTTGAAGCATCCCTATGGCAAATTCAGACAGTGCTTTTGTTCTTTTTTAAGTCAATGTTAAAACTTATCCACACACATTTTTTTTCAAATAACACAAATGTTTGTATTGGATTCACAAAAAGCATACAAAAGTACATGCAAATGAAAAACAAAATGGAAGAGTGAAAAAAAATGATAGAGAAAATGCAGTTGCTAGAAATCACAACTGAGGGCATGTAAACAAACAGAAAAGCAAACAAAGGCTGAAGTCAAATCCAACGACCCAACAAATTACCCTTTGACTTCTGCGTCCTCACATTTACCATACACTTGCCATTCAACACAGGCAGCTCTAGGAAGGGAAGGCACCACCACATACTCCACTATGGGTGTGTGGCCTGTCTCCAATGTTTGGCAGGGGTTAGACTGCAACCACAAATTGGTGTATGATGCTTATCTATATAGACTCAATATAAAACTATTGTACAGCTATGCTGATTTTGGGAATGACAATCAGATACAAAGAAAAAAGGTCTTGCTAGTTATGCATATTTGAGTGTAGAGGGTATGTGAACAGAGTAGGATAGGACTGTTATGTGGTCACATGTGTATACAGAAGGCAAATTGTCATTCCAAAAAGGCAAATATTACATGGGTAAAAAATCACAAACTTTCAGTAATGTAAACCCATGGTCAGTGAAACTACAACAGGAATTTCATTAGTAAAAGTTGTTTTATGATACACCTATCTGTCAAAACAAACGCCTTATCTCCACTTGGTGTGAACATATTATACACCAGGATTCCCATGAGAAGATCTAAATAGAACGGGGGAGCTAACTGGGCTTTAACCATCAGCACACAGGAGTAGTCTCCTTATCGAGTTCATCCGCATTCAAATAGAACGGGAATTCAGTCCCTCTACCCCTTTTTTCACTCTAAGGGGAAGGGGTGTGGTCCTAGTGAAGAACCAGAGGGTTTATGAGTGAAGTTCCTGAGTGGTCCTTGTGCAGAACCAGAGGGTTTATGAGTGAAGTTCCTGAGTGTTCCTAGTGCAGAACCAGAGGGTTTATGAGTGAAGTTCCTGAGTGGTCCTAGTGAAGAACCTTTGAGTGAAGTTCACTGGTCTAGTGAAGAACCAGAGGGTTGATGAGGGGTTCCTGAGTGGTCCTAGTGAAGAACCAGAGGGTTTATGAGTGAAGTTCCTGAGTGGTCCTAGTGCAGAACCAGACGGTTTATGAGTGAAGTTCCTGAGTGGTCCTAGTGCAGAACCAGACGTTTTATGAGTGAAGTTCCTGAGTGGTCCTAGTAAAGAACCAGAGGGTTTATGAGTGAAGTTCCTGAGTGGTCCTAGTGAAGAACCAGAGGGTTTATGAGTGAAGTTCCTGAGTGGTCCTAGTAAAGAACCCGAGGGTTTATGAGTGAAGTTCCTGAGTGGTCCTAGTGAAGAACCAGAGGGTTTATGAGTGAAGTTCCTGAGTGGTCCTAGTGAAGAACCAGAGGGTTGATGAGTGAAGTTCCTGAGTGGTCCTAGTGAAGAACCAGAGGGTTGATGAGTGAAGTCCCTAAGCGGGACTAATGAACAGAAAGAAGATCCTCCCACCTTGCACCAGGAAAGGGCTGGGCATGGGCAAGATCTGAAAGGTTTGTGAATCGAGACTGGTTTGGCCATAGTGGAACAATCAGAATGACAGTCAAGTGCTTCACCCTGGATTTTGTTCTCTTCTGGGAAGCATCTGACATGAAGAAATGCATAAACGCTGAGGTCCCACCAGCCAAAAGATTGGGCATCAACTTCCCAAAATTCCAGGTCTGAACAGGGGAGACGTATATGTTATTCTCTTGTAGGACCTGGTCATGTAGGGATCAATTACAGAATGGAACTGAAGCTCCAACATTGTATTGAGAACGTCCTTGTGAGGGATTCACACCACCTGATCCACACTGATGCACCTTATGTTGGAGTTCTCCTAGAAACTGAGAAACCCAAGTGTGTCTCCTCTGTACTGGGGATTCCCCTGACTGGCACCAAAAGAGGAGAGCCTTGGCCAGGTGGGACAGAATGGAGTGCGCCACCCCATAGCCCCCCCCCCCCCCCCCCCTTAATTCCTCTTTCCCTACTGATGAAGCAGGCAAGAGGGGGGATGTCCATGAGCAGGCAAACATCACTGAGGCCTCTAGCAGAAAGCATGGAAGAGACTGCAAACTGCTGCCAGCTTGAGGACACTGAGGTGCCTCTTGACCTACTGGTAAAAGGACAACCTGGAAGGGACTCAAAAGGTTGTAGCGAAGAAAGTGAAAGGCACAGAACATATGCATACCAGTGGGGAATGCGTCTGTGATAATGACAGGCAATAAGGGATGCAAGCTACAAGCCACAAATGCGCTAGGAGACCAAGTGTGTGCTGTAAGGCCTAGGTAAAGGTGTACCTAGGTACGAGAATGCTGCATATGCATGCACTTGTGCAGAAGAGAGACACATCTGCAAACTATGAAGCAGCATACATGCAATGAATAGGTTGTCATTATCTGATAATTACAGAGGATATCTTGCTGACTTGCAAAATAAAAACATGCTTTACTTGAACCGACTGACCCTGAGAACAATTTTGTTCTGTGTCAAGTTGTTTTTTTTACTTGAAATTACCAATCTTTGGGGACTGTCTTTGAAAAATCCCAAAATTCATTGATTCTGTGATTAGGGCAAGAAGATAAACTCTCAACACGAGACTCATTGATATTGTGCGCATAAAGTTAGCAAGGCAGATAACTGGTTGACTTTGGTCTTTCTGTCATGGTGATGGTGTTTGAGTGGAAATATTGATAGCAACAGAAAGAATTGTGCATGTTTGATGGTGTGAAGACAGCAGTTTGTTGACATCTGTCAAAATATGATCGTGGTATTGAAAACAAAAAATCTCCAGCACATTTTCTTACTGCAGACCAGTAATGGACCAGTTAAAAAATTGTCAGAATTCTTGCTTCCACCATGCCCATTATGTAGCAATGTATTTTCAGCCTGCTGTTGCACAATCTCTGAATCATGATCTTGAGAGCCAAGGGATATCAATTTATGCTGTACAGTTTCACCTATGACTTTAGTATGTCCACCTTCATATGTCACAAAGATATTTCATCAGATGTTTTTGCCTACCACAGACGGTGGAGTATCATTGAATGATGTTGCCAGTCTTGGAAAGGGTTCATAACATTGACTGGCTTCCTTTGTATCACCTACCCTTACGTACATCCCTCTCAAATTTTTTTCTCTAAGAATTGCCATTTGTTTCACCAAAAAGATTGCACCCGTATCATCTCTTCTCATGCACCTTTTCAACCACTGGATGGGGTTGAAGAAATTACGCGCAATCAGGAAAGTGGTGAGAAAAATGTATGTGAACAAAAAATTGGCAACAATGGTAATCACTTGCTGCTGGTAAGAAAGGTGCTATATGTACATTTGTTGAAATATTTGCAGTGTTATACACACGTAAAAACTTTATAAATCCTCCACCCTTCACAAAGTTCCTTCCCTTCTTTTATCATCGCAACAAAGGAGAACTTATGCGTAATTCTGCATAATTTCATGCACAAATTCCCTCCCAGATGGAAGCGAGTATGAAAACTACTGTACTTATAGTGTGGTAGTGGTGCTAGTTTTTCCCCTTTGAATACCCAGTACAACAGACCTCAAAAAAGCATCAGCAGTCATCGGGTTTAAAAAAGAATTCTGAAAGACATCCACACCTAGCACTGTATCAGAAACTGAGAATAAAAGTTATCTCAATTAGAAACGCTCCGGTATGAACTGGCTGTAACAATGAAACAAAAAACAACCCTTCAACGTAAAGAAACTATCATGTCAAGTGAGTTCCAAAAAGGTTGTGTTCAAAATGTGTGTACACAAGTGAATGAACTGAGCAGGCTGTAGCAGTTCTCAGCTAAGCTGGCAGGGTTGGCAGATTTTTAGAAAACTGACATCAACGTGATCATGATAAATTTAGCTGGGTCTCTTTGTTCTCATTGTAGTCATACAGCACAGGCATATATGCATATTGTGCACAACTTATTGTGTGGATTCAGTATCATATACAGAATGTTTACCAGCTCGCAATATTTTGTGCTGCTTGTGTGCTTTGTGTACAGAACAAAACCTCTCACATATACTACCATTAATTTGCATACACAATACGGAACTCTTCCACAAGGAGAGTGAATTTCATAACACAGCACCCTTCTTTGACAGTCTGTCAGTGATGGTGACATGACTGCTGCTACATACATTCTGCAGTCTTCAAAGTATAGTGAAAGTTTGTTGGTGGACTAAGTGCTGTTTATCACAAACCCTGGGTTTGAGTGTCCAGCCCTCCTAACTGACCTTTGGCCACTGAGAGGGTGTGCTCATCTCACCTCTCTCAAACTGCATTCTGCAGACAACCGTGGGTAAGATAAAGGCACCGGTTTGGTCAAATATACATGAGTAAAATACAAAATTGTACAGCAAACATTTTAAGAAATATGTTTTATATTGGGTAAAAGTAACAAAGAGACACAAACAAATCATACAGATGAAAAAAGCAAAAACATATTCATAAACTAGCACGCACCTTTACCTGTGAATAGATATCTTGCCACTGCTGCTTGGCAGTACGAATGATGTGAGAGTGGGTGACGTAACAGACACACAGCAGAACATCCTGCAAATTTCTGCCAGGACATGCCGCCGTCAGCACGCTGGCAGTGTGACACAGAGACAGTCGACACTGGACGGCAGCACCACCAGTCACAAGCTGCATCGTTCCTGGCACCAAGGGAATCTGCCCTGCCACCAGCACTCGTCCATCCACCTACACACACACAATCATCACTTCATTTGCATGTGCTTTGTTAAATAAAAAAGAATTAACAAGAAAAATTAAAAAGATGTAAACTGCTTGCACCATACAATGTTTTCCTCTTTGCTACAACTACTACTCCATATCTGCTAGTACTACAGAAGATAGCTTTTCTCACACACACACACACACACACACACACACACACACACACACAACACACACTTGCCCTCACACCACTGCACCCACCACTGTAGCCTGACTGTAGGGGCCGATGTTGGCTGGGGGCCCAGTGAGATATGCCCTGAACATGCATGGTGCGTCTACTGCAGACCTCTCCTTCACTCCTATGACCCTGACAGTCCAAGATGAACACTACATCCTCTGGCAAACAGGCTCCCACACAAACTCTGAAAAGGAACAACACTGCTAAATAAATTTAAACACACACACACACACACACACACACACACACACAAAGATCAACACAAAAATGGATGTGAAAAAAAAATCAAAAAACTGAACTTTGCATTTGCTGCCTAAGTGTAAGTATTATTTTACCTGTTTGCTCATATACAAACCTAAACATACAGAAACAACAAATCAAATGAAAGAAAGTTAAGCTAATAACTTTTTCTTCTAAACTAAGGTAACACGCAATGAATTTGAGAGCGTTTCTCTGCTGAAACACATATCATCTCATTTCTTAGACAAACAGAATGTCAAACAGTCCAGCATACTTAGCGGTCGCACTACACTCCACTCACCTGACTGGTGGGTTGATGCCAAAGAAGGTCTTATACACAGCATTGAGGACAGCAAAGTCTGCCATGCTCCTGACGTACAGACAGATGGCATACACGTCACACATGGACGCGCCTAGGATGCCACAGTCCCTGCGGGAAAAAAAGAGACAATCTTAACACTTTGACCTGTAAGATAATTTGCATGTAAAAAAGTGACTCAGCTGTTAACCTATTTATATGTTATTAATATATTTTTTTAATTCTTTGTCTATTTTCTTAACATTTTAAAAAAACAATTTAACAAAATGGTTTATTAAGACTATTTCAGTGTTATTTTCCTTTCATTTATTTAATGGTTTTCATGATTGATAAAAATCCCTTTTTCCTGTAAATGCGTTAATTAATTTCCCCTAATACATAAAACTTTCTCAGTGCGTGTGTGTGTGTATGTGTGTGTGTGTGTGTGTGTGTGTGTGTGTGAAATTCAGTTTCATTTACCGAGTTATTACAAGTTTTCATCTTGTTTCATCATTCACACTGATTCATTTTATCTATCCATTTTTCAAACAATTCCCTTCAATTCAACCATTCATAGACACAGATACACCCATAACCAGCATCCTCTTTAATTCCAAACACTTCCCATTTGCAGGTTTCTCAAGTCAAACTGCCACACAGCAGGAAAGTACAAATCTGCCGTCAAAATCAAACCATGACTGTCTTCAGATATAACAAGATCCTCAAAGACTTCCTTGTTTTCTCCAGACTCAACGGAACCACCACACAAACACAGCCCAGTGCCTTTCCCTCTTCCAAAACCAACTGTCTTCTCACCAAGCTGAACATTGTTGTATGCAAACTCATGATGAACTCATACAAAATAACTGCACATTCAGAAGCAGTTTTGCCGTCCATTGCCTGCTGTGAGATAAGATCAGTGAAACCCCTGCACACTTGACACGAACACATCTCAAGGACCTTGCCACCACCGACCTTAACAAGTCGCTCTGCTCATTGTTCGTTTGAAGGAAATTCCATCTGAGAACTATGAGAAGGCTTCAGACAATCACAGCAAAGAAGATTACAAGCAATGAAGAGGACTGATGAACAGAGGTTGTTGTCCTACTAACCTTGCAGCTGTTCCATCGTATGTTTACAGGTGGTGCTCAAATCCTCCAGTCTGACTGCACCCACTGGTCCCACACAAAAAATAACTGGATGTCCTTCGACTGCAAGTTATCACATGATCTGAAACGGAAAAAAAAAAAAAAGATTACAAACACCATCACCAAACTTAATTTTGCTATGAGTGAATGACTTTCCATTTAGCCATGAACACAGAAAATGAATTAAAGATAACATCATGCATCCATACAAATTGTAATTGAATCTTCATGCCAGGGCTATACAGCGTAGAGGTGTGTCTCCTGATTGGAGGATTGGGGATCCCCCAAGCCTTGCATTTTGGGGGTGCCCAGGATAATATGGAAGAAGGAGCCACGAACCAACACAGCCCAAGAGAAGGAAAACTTGGAGTCCAAACCTGCACTGTCTTGTATATGTTAGCCCTGTATTACCAGGGTAACCAGACAACTATGAGCTGCTCTGAAGTCGGAATGTGGTGGCTGAGGCCAGCAGGCAGACCTCCTGCAGAGTCACAAGCACAGGAGAAGACCAGACACTACACATCTCACCCAATATGGCCATGCAGACTGATATTCAATGGTATGGTGCTTGTCCCGTAGTTCTCCAGGCGGTGACAGTGCTGAGCCTCCAGCATCAAAGGGCACAACAACAGCAGTTGTCCTCCCTTATTCCGAAGGGCACAGCATGCAGATGACTTTGCTGTCTAGACCAAAGCAGAGCAAGTCAGCACTGCAAGTATCAGGATGCAGGAGGCCCTGAACCACATCTCAGACTGGGTGAGAGAGAGTGGTTTGTCACCATCAACAGGACTAAAACTGAAGCTACCTGCGTCTCCCTCTCACCCAAGGAAAGAGTTCACCCTACGCATCAGCGGGCAAGAAATTCCCCAGCAGGACACCCTAACATATCTTGGAGTGAAACTGGACCAAAAACTAACCTGGTCCACACAAATCAGCACCGTAATTAGCAGAAACCTCAAGAAAATGGCCCTGATGAAGAAACTTGCAGAAGAAAAATGAGGAGCCAACATGAAAGACCTAAAGCGAGTGTACAATGCAACCGTCAGACATGGCAACTAACCAGTCAGCTCCAGCTTTTGTGATGTTTGTTTCTTGTAAGCAAACAAGTGGAGTTTCACAGCCATGTAACAGGTCAAATGATCACAGACTGAACGAAATTCATATATTCACATATGAAGAAAATTCGGAGAAGCTGAATATTTCTTAGCATTGTATGTCTCTTACTGTTTCCTGTTTGTTTGCCTGTTCACTTTACTTCTCAGAATACACAGGCTTTATAGACACTGTGTAGTGCCACTCTCTTGATGTGCTGTTTTCCCTGCTCCTGTGGCTAATCAACCCTTTGCAGCTAATGTGTCAGTTTCTCAGACTTCTGATAATAAGTCAAGCGCAGCTTACATAACAGTGAGCTTCGAAAACCACATTTTTCGGCAACTCATTTTGTACATGATGTGGGCTATAGGATAGGTATACTCATCTTGTGGATAGTGGACAGGTTAAAAGTTTGTCTTAATCGCAGCAAATGACAGCACTACCTGTGAGAGGTGGGATGGATGGATGTCCATCACCGGAAGCGAAGCAATGTTCTCACTGGCGCATTTCAGTTCTGACTTCAAGGATTCAATCAGCGTGTTGCTTGCTGTCATAGGTAGGGCCCGGACCCTCTCCTCAATTGTTCGTGCATCTCTCTGAAATGAAACAAATCTGTATTTACAAACTAATGTTAAATTCTATCATGTGCAGACCAAAGATGATGGTTTATGCTAAACACACACAAACAAATGCACACACACACACACACACACACACACACACACACACACACACACACACACACACACACACACACACACATACTCAACACATGCTCACACACACACACTCATCCTTTCAATCCAACTTAAAAACTAAAGAGAAAAAAAGCCACCACCGTCTTCAACAATGCCATGAAAGAAATGAACAAAATCCCATTCATTTACAAGATACACCAGTGTTTGCCTATGACAAACTTCCAAATGCAGACAAAACAGACGTTTCCTACTTTTAACCAAAGACCATCACTAACAGAAGTCAAAATTTAAATCCAGTGAGTCTGGAGATTTGAAAAACATAAAGCCATAGCCTCTTATTTTTCAATTTTTAAAAACCTACATGTGTAAAAAAAATCAGCTCCACGGTCTGGGTCCTGCAGTGCATGTGTGTGGTGTCTATGCCATGCATACCAACAGCAGAACTGCCCTTCTCTCCCCAAAGTTGGCAATAGATTTTAAATGTGCACAAGATCAGATACATGTGTTCACACATGGGACCTCCATTTATGTCTCATTTGAACCAGTGTTAACTTCAAGGGAAAAATCGCCCTGAGCCAAAAACAGCCTGGCAGACATTTGAAACCCTAATACCAGGATCACTAGTTTCACAAGTCTGGCAATATACCAACTGAGCTGTTCCAGCCCACCAATCAACCAGATGCATTCATGATTTTCATATTGTGAAAGGTTAACCTATATTCAGGACAGATGTGTCCCATTGCTTGACAATATATCCCGCTTGAGGTGTTTGCTCCTGTGGAACAACATCCTGTGCAAACACTAAATCTATTATGAAATTCAAAAGAGTTATATGTTAATCTTCACCAATCTACTGACTTTGACTTCAGAAGCTTTTGATTCTTCAAGTTCTTATGAACAAAATATTGAGCTGTTCTTTGTTCAGTAAAACATACGCCGGAGAAATGTATAGCATCCTCAATGAATGTTCCTCTCACCTCAAAAGCATTCAGCTGTGTTAGAAAACTCTGTCTTGGCTCATTTCAACAGAACACACCACCACCAAAACCTACTGTAAGTAATGATCTTGGTCCATTTCAACAGAGCAAATCACCACCAAAGCCTGCTGTAAGTGACGATGTTGGTCCATTTCAAGAGATCACTCACCATCAAACCAGCTGCAAGTGACTGTCTTGGCCCATTTCAACAGAGCACACCACTACCAAAACCTACTGTAAGCGACTATCTTGGTCCATTTCAACAGAGCACACCACTACCAAAACCTATTGTAAGCGACTATCTTGGCCCATTTCAACAGAGCACACCACTACCAAAACCTATTGTAAGCGACTACCTTGGCCCATTTCAACAGAGCACACCACCACCAAAACCTACTGTAAGTGACTATCTTGGCCCATGTCAACTGTGCACACCACCACCAAAACCTACTGTAAGCGACTACCTTGGCCCATTTCACAGAGCACACCACCACCAAAACCTACTGTAAGCGACTACCTTGGCCCATTTCAACAGAGCACACCACCACCAAAACCTACTGCAAGCGACTATCTTGGTCCATTTCAACAGAGCACACCACCACCAAAACTTACTGTAAGACTATCTTGGTCCATTTCAACAGAGCAATTCACCACCAAAACCTACTGCAAGCGGCTATCTTGGTCCATTTCAACTGTGCACACCACTACCAAAACCGACTGTAAGCGACTATCTTGGTCCATTTCAACAGCACCACTACCAAAACCTACTGTAAGCGACTATCTTGGTCCATTTCAACAGCACCACTACCAAAAACCTACTGTAAGCGACTATCTCGGTCCATTTCAACAGCACCACTACCAAAGCCTACTGTAAGCGACTATCTTGGTCCATTTCAACAGTGCACACCACTACCAAAACCTACTGTAAGCGACTATATTAGTCCATTTCAACAGTGCACACCACTACCAAAACCTACTGTAAGCAACTATCTTGGTCCATTTCAATAGAGCACTCGCCATCAAACCAACTGCAAGAGACTATCTTGGCACATTTCAACAATGCATATCACCACCAAAACCAACTGCGAGTGATAGCAATCTGAAAAAAAATCCTCACGTGCATCCCACAGGAAACAGATGCCCCTCCCCTCCCACTCCTTCCTACTCATCCTCCCCTCTCACCCCTACCTTCTTTCCTCTTTTCTTCATTCCCTTTCTTCCAATAATCCCCCACCTAAACAAACCTCTCTGCCCCCCCCCCCCCCTCCTGCTCTCCCCCTACCCTACTCCTCCACCAGCTCCACCCACAATGGTGTTCAACTTTCCTTCTCTTCATTCTTGTATCTACATCTGCAAAGTGAACTGTCTTCACACTCTTCAGTGTTCCTGAATCTCCACCAGCAGCTCTTCCCATCATATGCTTTCAAATAACCAATTTAGCAAGCTCACTGGAAAAGCTTGCAGCCAAATCTAAACCTGTGCTGCCACAAGTTAGTTTATACACTGAAGTTCATTAGAGTATTCTGACACACAGAAAGGCCAACACACAAAAATTTATCCAAACTTCTTTAGAGGAAAAATCAAAGCTTCACAGAATTTCCTGTGCCTATGTGAATTCCTGGAATTGGCCAGATGATGTATAATGTTCAATGAAAAACCTATGACAACAGCTCTTTATATCTCCAGTGAGGCTGAAGGTCTGAATGAAAGAACAGTTCTCTTTCCTTCTCTGGAGGGAGGGGAAGGTAGGAGAGGAGTGGAGGCAGAAGGGGTTGAGGGAGGAGGGGAGGGGAGGGGAGGGGAGGGGGAAGGAAGAAGGAGTGGGAATGAAAGGGACGAAGGTGCAAATATAAAGCAATGCAAAGGTGGAGTTTAAAAAAAAAAATCACCACCACCCAGATGAACTCTTGGGAAATGTTGCTAGTCCAATCTATTATCTGATCGCATTTGGGTATCAGGCCTGCACATTCAAAACACTCATTTTGTACAATGCAAATAATAACCTTGTCTTCCAAATGAAGTCTCTTGAAGCGAAGGTAGCCCACAGGGGCGAAGGCATCTGCAGAATGGATGACTGTTTCCACTTCACTTCATCTCTGCACAGAGTTGGTCACCAAAACATCTGCTATAATTTGATACAATCAAAGACAGAAATATTATTTATGTGAGTATAAAAATAAACTCGATATCTTCTTGCTCTCAACAGCAGGTGGGAGTAACAATGAACAAAAATCTTTATCTTTGTTACACCGGTGATTCTGTTTATCATTTTTTGAGGAGAAAGAGGGTGTACATGTATGCCTGTGTGCCTGGGCATGTATGTCACTATGTGTGTGTGTGTGTGTGTGTGTGTGTGTGTGTGTGTGTGTGTGTGTGGTGTGTGTGTGTGTGTGTGTGTGTGTGTGTGTGTGTGTGTGTGTGTGTGTGTGTGTGTGTGTGTGTGTGTGTGTGTGTGTGTGTGTGTATGTGCCTGTGTGTGTGTGTATGTGTGTGTGTGTGTGTGTGTGTGTGTGTGTGTGTGTGTGTGTGTGTGTGTGTGTGTGTAAGTGTAAGTGTAAATGTGTGAGTAAGTGATCATACATACACAATAATCCTTTTGTGAAAGAGAGGACAGTCCAGGGTCATTGTTTCGTATTCTCCTCCTTCCCCACATGCATTCAATCCATACTGCTGTTGCTGCAACAAGTAAAAAAAAAAAAAAGCCATAATAGAGTTGATGGTTGCAGTCATCTGTTTCTGTGTGAGGGATAGGATCTGTTCAACTCTTTATTTGTGGCATCCAAACAAGTTGATCAACCATCTCACTGCCTCGAATGTCCACATGACCAGGAACCCAAGTAAAACCTAAGCTGTATCCATGAGATTTGACTGGGGTGTACAGATGAAACAATTTCCACCGTTGAGAGTGCCTGAGATTACAACCAGCAGTTGCTTCAAAAGCAGGAAGAGAATCCGACAAACTAAATCAGATGATACGTCTATGGTGAGATGTTACAGCCTTCATGAAAAAATTATGGCTCGCCAAAGATCATCTACACTGAAGGTTCATGACAATAAGAGGAAGGTCTTCTCTAAATGATGTAAACAGGCTGGTATCTCTCTTGCAAATGCCAGAATTGAAGATGTTACAAAACATTCAAACTGATGGGAAGGGGCACTGATATTAGCCATGATCCATTCCTAACTGACCCAAGAGTCCACCAATGGTCTTGGAGTATCTGTCCTCCAGTGACTTCCACCCTCTTGCCACATGCTCTGTTGGGACCTCACCATGAAGACATGCTTTAGTCAAATTATCTTCAGCCTGTAGCGTGAGTGAAATTGATGCTTTCTTCCAGAGACCCATGGTCCTTGACGTGGCTAGGGATGCCTTGGTCACACACTCTCTTGACGTGCCCTTCATTGCTAGCCGAGAGACTGTGAAGCCCAAAGAGCAGTCACTGACCACTTGCCTCCCCTGGCCCCTTCGTCATCCAGTCTAGGCTCTGACGATCAAACGTGCAGCAGGCTCCCTGTCCTGTCAGTGCACTGAAGATGTATCTTCACAGGACAGAATCAGGGTTCATTGTCCTGTGAAAGCACAGAAGATGTATCTTCACAGGACAGAATCAGGGTTCACTGTCCTGTCAGAACACTGAAGATGTATCTTCACAGGACAGAATCAGGGTTCATTGTCCTGTGAAAGCACAGAAGATGTATCTTCACAGGACAGAATCAGGGTTCACTGTGCTGTCTGAGCACTGAAGATATATCTTCACAGGACAGAAAGGGCTCACTGTCCTGTCTGAGCACTGAAGATGTATCTTCACAGGACAGAAATCAGGGCTCCCTGTCCTATCTGAGCACTGAAGATAGGACAGAATCAGGGTTCACTGTCCTGTGAGAGCACTGAAGATGTATCTTCACAGGACAGAATCAGGGCTCCCCATCCTGTCTGAGCACTGAAGATGTATCTTCACAGAACAGAATCAGGGCTCCCCATCATCCTGTCTGAGCACTGAAGATGTATCTTCACAGGACAGAATCAGGGCTCCCCATCCTGTCTGAGCACTGAAGATGTATCTTCACAGGACAGAATCAGGGCTCCCCATCCTGTCTGAGCACTGAAGATAGGACAGAATCAGGGTTCACTGTCCTATCTGAGCACTGAAGATGTATCTTCAGAGGACAGAATCAGGCTCCACGTCAACCCTTTTAAGGCGAGGCAGACAGCTAATGGATTTAGCAAAATTTGCATATCATGGCTAGCTCTGAAAAAAAGGCTACTATTGCCTTTGTTTCACATTGCCACATATGGTCTACGGGAAATAACTGTTGTAAATAACCACTCGTTTCGGTTTGCTGAGGGGTTTTCCCTGTAACTCATGCTTTTAATGTCCGCTATTGATAAATCAATGTCATGTCTCCAGCAGTAAAGGCAAGTATCCATGATATTTGATAGTTTTGCTGCATGTTCTGGTCAGGGGAATTTGTCAAACAGTGAACCAGGTTTATCTTATCTTTGCCGGGTGTTGGAGGCCAGCATTGATAACTCACTTTGCTCCAGTCTGATCTTCGATCATAACAAAACTGTAGCTGACCCTATATCAAATTCTGATCTGGCATTATCTTCCATCATTGGACATGGGGACTTATTTCAATACATGTCCAAGAACTATTGTCATGGCACAGCTGTTTTGTAGCTGTCTCCTTGCGCTGAGCATCAGCACCAAACTATTAGAGGCAGACAGTTGACTTGAATTTGTTCACTCTAATAAGGATGGCTGCCTGATCTTTTGTACATTGTGCAGCATGGCAGCTGTGCACCAAGTTCACTGGCAACAGAGGCTGAAGTGATTATTTCTGTCTTTTCCCATTTGTGGCTTGGCCACTGGTGCCCCTCTGAAGTCGTCATTACCCTGACTCTTCACTTTACTCCTGACCGCGTCCATGACACAAACTCACATACACAAATGTAAACTGCAGAACAATGATTTCCTTCTCCTTGATTAGTGCTGTTAAATAGCTTGTTAAGTTTCTCGCGCATCAGCTGGGCTGTCCTCAGGGTGCTTTGAACAAAGCACTTGAAAACCAAACATAAGTCAGTCACCAAAAGAAAAACACTGAATAAGAAAGAACACCAGTTCACCAAAATTGTCTTTCGAGACTAAGGCAAAAAACACAATCACATTTCAATGATCTAAAAAAAGAAATCAGCAATATGACTTCCTATTATTTAAGCTTCAGAATTCTGGCCATGCATCTACACTTTGGACAGTTGCTGTGCAAAGGAACAGATTTGCTCCTGTTCACTCACATGGCCATGTGTTGAAATACAGCGAAATGAAACTCCCTTTTTTGTGTGTTTGTGTCCACTGCAGATCTAACTCACATTTGATAACCAATGTTAGTATAGGTGATGAGTGTATTCCTTCTACCATGTTATTTACATTATCCTTAAGTTCTGGAGATTTAGCTAAAAATAAACATTAGGAGAACAAGTTTTCATTACAAAAGTTACATCTTTAAAGAAACTACACTTTGCCCAGCCATCGTTTCACATGTCCCAGAGCTGTTTCCCAGAACCCTGTCTGTCCACATGTCCCAGAGCTGTTTTCCAGAACCCCTGTCTGTCCATACATCCCAGAGCTGTTTCCCAGAACTCTGTCTGTCCACACATCCAGAGCTGTTTCCCAGAACCCTGTCTGTCCACACGTCCCAGAGCTGTTTCCCAGAACTCTGTCTGTCCACACATCCCAGAGCTGTTTCCCAGAACTCTGTCTGTCCAAACATCCCAGAGCTGTTTCCCAGAACCCTGTCTGTCCACATGTCCCAGAGCTGTTTCCCAGAACTCTGTCTGTCCACACATCCCAGAGCTGTTTCCCAGAACCCTGTCTGTCCACATGTCCCAGAGCTGTTTCCCCCAGAACTCTGTCTGTCCACACACGTCCCAAAGCTGTTTCCCAGAACTCTGTCTGTCCACACGTCCCAAAGCTGTCTGTCCCACACGTCCCAAAGCTGTTTCCCAGAACCCTGTCTGTCCACATGTCCCAGAGCTGTTTCCCAGAACCCTGTCTGTCCACACGTCCCAAAGCTGTTTCCCAGAACCCTGTCTGTCCACATGTCCCAGAGCTGTTTCCCAGAACTCTGTCTGTCCACATGTCCCAGAGCTGTTTCCCAGAACCCTGTCTGTCCACATGTCCCAGAGCTGTTTCCCAGAACCCTGTCTGTCCACATGTCCCAGAGCTGTTTCCCAGAACTCTGTCTGTCCACATGTCCCAGAGCTGTTTCCCAGAACCCTGTCTGTCCACATGTCCCAGAGCTGTTTCCCAGAACTCTGTCTGTCCACTCGTCCCAGAGCTGTTTCCCCAGAACCCTGTCTGTCCACATCTGTATTTGATCTCTTCAGATTTCTCCAACAAGCATCTACTCATGAACTGCTAAGTAAACGCAGTATAAATAATATTTTAATATTTTCTTTGATTTAGTTAAGAAGATTTACCGACTGTCCACTTTTGCGTGACTTACCATTTTCATCATATGAGGTAAAATCTGTCGCAATGAAAGTCCCAGATGTTTTTCTGGCTCCAGTCCTGTCAAATTGACAAGAAATAATCCTCTTTTGAAATTCTATCAATAAACAAGAAATGCAAATGGCATAATCCTGGGTAATGGCACAAAGAAAGCTGCATGACAACACAGCTTAACATGTCAATGAGAACAAGAAACCAAACAATTACATTTTACAGACTATCAAGTGTCAATAGTAACAAGAAACCACACTATTACGTCTGCCATCAATGTTATTGAAAAGAAAACAAAAAACTATCAATTC
Source organism: Conus betulinus (assembly GCA_016801955.1). Taxonomy (NCBI): domain Eukaryota; kingdom Metazoa; phylum Mollusca; class Gastropoda; order Neogastropoda; family Conidae; genus Conus; species Conus betulinus. Next base: position 153,050 of record JADBJO010004464.1, on the reverse strand, counting down.
ACGGCAGCGCAAGAAGCCACATTATTACATTAGCCATCAACAGCACAATAAACCACATTATTATATTCGCCATCAGTATAACTGAAGAAGCCCAATCAGTTACCAAAGGCATCAAGAAAACACACTATTAGTTTTACATTAGCCATCAACGTTATAAGAAACCCTACTGATTATAAATGACAAAGCAAAACAAAACAATTACATCAGCCATTAGTGTTATAGGAAAAAAAATCATCAACAGCAACAACAAACAACACTACTACATAAGCCATAGATATCATATAAGAAACCTTACAGGCTGCTGATCATAAGTGTCAATAACAAATGACTCTTTTACATAAGCTATTAACGTTATAAAAGAAACGATTACTTACCAATGACAAGAACACACACACACAAGCCATTAATGTTACAGAAGAAACTCGTTACTACTTAGTGACAAGTTTTACTATGTACCTACTTGTTCAAACACAATGTCTTATCCCCACTTGGCAGGGAATGATGCCATATTATCAGGATCCCCCCAAAAATATAAAACAAAATAAAAAAGGGAGAGCAGGGAGCTAACTTTGCCTCCATCCCCATTTACCTTAGCCAGAGTGACCCCTTCAGTGAGATCACAACACCGTGCAATGATAGAACTAGCTCAGTTTTCATACCTTCACCCAACTTAATAGACAGGTGAGTGGACAACATCCTAGTGTTTGGACAAGTAAGTATAAGCATAAAAATACTTTTAGTAGTAAAATTCCTTTTTCTCTCATACTTCACTGTCCAAACAAAGGTCTGAATATCAAAAAGGATGGTGGATCCACATGGATAGTGGGAGCATGTTCACTTGAGACATTTCAGCCTTCCTGCAATGAGAATGTCTCTATATAGTTCTCAGCCAATTACTTGGCTCTAGAGACTCAAATGGCCATTAAGAGCATGGGCCTCCCTCAATAATCTGGAGGAGAGATGCATTATCCCTGCTCTCCCTCTAGGGGTCAAACAGATCAAAGGTAAAGCTCTAGCGGGATCAGGAAAAGAAAACCCCAAAAGTAAATGCTGAAGATGCCAGCTTATAATAACTCAAGCACTCAAAAATACACAAGAAATATCCTTTTGTACAAAAATTCAATCATGTCAATAGCTGCTCAATCCAAAAGCCAAGACAAGAACACACAGTCAAAAAAGGCAAAGATGGCGAAGTAGGCAAAAGATTGGAAAACAACATCACTGTGGACAAAATAGGCATGTCAATGGCACCTTGAACCACAAGCCAAGACAAAACTACACAGACAAGTAGGCATGTTGATGGCTGCATGAATCAAGAGCCAGGATCGACTCACAAAACGAAGACAAAATGAAAATAGGGAACCTTGGTCAAACAATCAAAAGGCGCCGGACTGAATGGCGCACTTGACATGCACTGCCATGTTCGTAACTTCAAAGGTGGGGAGATGTTCAGGATGGAGTGCTTACCATGAGACAGCCACTGAAAAGGAGTTGTATGGGATAAAAGGCATACTGTACGTCAACCAATGAATGATAGGTTGCATCCCCAAACTGTGACACTTTGGACACAGAGGTGTGTTTAAAACTCCATCTGAAACGAAGCTGTAAAAAAGAAAAAAGACGACTTCACACAAAACTCCCTGTGGGCAGGTGGGGGAAAGGATGAAAATATGAAGCGGGGAGAGTGGACAGTGTCCTGAATCACCGACAGAAGTATCAGTGTGGATGGGAGAAACGGCTGACTCTCTTGTCAAAACCGGTGCAACGTTTTCAAAATTGACATGCATGTTGAAACTGTGCATCACCAATGTAGCTCCCGTTCAAACCTCAGACAGACAGAGAGCTAAACTTTGTTCATCAAGGTATGTAGATCCAATGCTTAAAGACATTTCGTCTGTATGTATGTTCATTCAACGTCCACAGAAATCGTTCATCTTCACGTATTTACCCAGTGCCAACAGAAATTGTCCATTTATATCCATCAAATGCCAACAAAAATTGATCATCCATATATACTCATCATCTAATACCCTCAGAGAATTGTTCATCATCTATGACTATCCCATTCAAAGAATATGTTCATCCTTGTATGTCCATTCAATGCCCACAGAAACGATCTTCATCCATGCGATATCCACAAAACTACCCACAGAAACTGTTCACCTTTGCTTATCCATGTGATGCCCATAGAAACAGTTCATCTTTGCTCATCCATGCGATATCCTTTGCCGGAAACTGTTCACCTTTGCTTACCCATGCGATGCCCACAAACTGTTCATCTTTGCTCATCCATGCGATGCCCACAGAAACTGTTCATCGATGCCCACAGAAACTGTTGCCTATCCATGCGATGCCCACAGAAACTGTTCATCTTTGCCCATCCATGCGATTGCCCACAGAAACTGTTCATCTTTGCTCACCCATGCGATGCCTACGGATATTGATCCTCCTTCCCATGCTCACACAAATTGTTTATCCATGCATATCCATCCAGTTCCAACCGGAATTGTTCATCCATGTTAATCTATCCAAGGCCACAAAAATTATCATTGATTTATGTATCAGTTTCAGATCTATCCAAGAGCAAGAAGAATGCATACCATTTTTTGAAAATATGAGGAGGTACTTCCCTACTTAGATCAGGTGTCTGACAGCATTCTGGGTAAGATATCCATAAAAAAAAGGCATGCATTGAAACACCCAACTATCCAGGATGAGCAGGTTTGAGTCCAAGCAACACTGAAAGATAGAAAAGTTCTATGATATATTTCCCTGTCCAAACCAATGCCTTATCCATACTTGGCGTGGAACACTGCAATGTCATCAAGATGAAAAATAAACAAAAAAAAAAAAAAAAACTGGGAGAGCATGGAGCCAACCTCATCTCCATTCCCAGATAGGCGGCAAGATTGTTCACCCTTAGTCAGTTCACTACTTTGGGCCATATCGAACTAATTCAGTTTTCGCACCTTTCCCAACTAAACAGGGTGGTGGGAGGGCATCCAAGAGTCTGGACAGACAAGTGTATCTAAAAAGGTGTAGTAGTAAAGTTCCATTATACTCACCAGTCCTGTAAATTGCCAGGATAAGGAAAAGGATAAGCGAAGCATGCTCACCTGACTGAAGGAGACACTGATCCTGCATGACAATGTTTCTGTACAGTTTCCCAAACCTAGAACTCGACAACATGGGTTATTACAGACCCCATGCGTAGGTTGGTATGTTACATCAGAAGGTGTGAGGTTAAGTCCCCACTCTCCCTCAAGAACAGGCAAAAAGAGACAACAATAACCACAAATTCAAGAAAGAATCTCTCAAGCCCAGCATTAGGAAAATGAGAAGACCCCTCCCTGAAATGTAGAGCGAAAGTGTGTACATAAAGCACCACTTAAAGCACCCTAAAAACACATTGAGACACACAAAATCTCCACAGCACAAAATCATCAACACCACTGCAGATTTGATCAAAGTGCCAAGTAAAAGGGTGCACCACTTACACAAAAGTAAAGGGTGAAAATGCTGTGAACTCAAAAGTGATTCAAATCAAGAAAATAATCTTACCACTAAAAGTCATTTGATGATGTATTACCTGTTCTATGCCTTATCCCCACAAACACTGTATTACCAGGATACATAAAGTTCAATGCATGAAAAAAAAAAGGGACAACAGGAGAGCTGTCTTTGCCCCAATCCCCAGATAGGCAAGTCATAGTGGACCACCTACAGAGACTTCACAATATTGCGCCATGTTAGATCAAGCTCATTTTTTGCACCTTTTCCTGACATGGTGGGGAGATAGGAGAGCATCCTGGTGTTTCAACAGGTTGCTGTGCGTTATCGGTAACTCTGCAAACAGAATGAGAGGTGGAGAGGACAAAAAGAGGAAGAGAATGAGATCACACACTCACCCAGAGCTGCCACCTTGATCAGAATGGCCTCCATCTGACAGTGGACCATCTCCTGTAGGAGCTGATCCTGCTGACGACGCCACCAGGTAGGCTAGTGGAGTCAGGCCCGACGTAAACCCTGTACAGTCACAGCTGAAACAATGGGGTTTTACTTCACAGGCTCTCACTTAAAACTAAATCATCCCTCAGCTTTTAGTGATGTTTTTGATTGTTACCTCAAACATGAAATTTATGCAAAATACATGACCCGTTCTTAAAATAGGTTTGACCACTGATTTTTTAAAATGATTTCTTAGAACTCTGATCAAGGTGTGTTTATTCTATTATGTTATCCTCCTCTTATCATTTGTCTCTTTCATCTCATTCACACACATCTATTACTGATCTATGTACACACACACACACACACACACACACACACACAAACACATGCTGTTATGTATTGATCATGATCTACTGGTACAGACGACATAGTTTCTGCCATAAACCATTTCCATGAAACTCACTGCAAAAGAAATGTAATTAAATAATGCTAACAATCATCATCAGTATTTGTTTAAAAAAAGAATTACTACATAAAAACACTTTTGTTCAAAACACAGTAGTCTCATTAATTTTGTTCAGTGTTCTCTATGACCATTCAAAATCAACATCAGAATCCCATGATGATTTGTTGAATATAAATCTACGTCTGTAAAATAAACATAATCAGGAACATCCAAAGAATACATGCAATCACACACAGCAGCATACATTTCAAAGCAGCCTTTACCCTCAATAAGTTTGATGTACTTTTTTTTTTTTTTGCTGTCCCAACTCTGCGCAACTTCAGAGGCAGTGCACCCACGCCACTCATTCCAACACCCCCCATCCACAGCCACAGCCCGGTCGGCCCCACCGCAGCCCCGGCACCGGTAATCCACAGGGAGCAGTCAATGTCAAGTCGTCAAGAGGCAACCCACTGGAGGAGACACTGCACTGCCACCGAGTAACTTCGTGGTGTTCAGTGGCGCCTGTTCTGATCTAACATATGCAGGACACCACCTACTAAGCCCCCTACTGACGACAATAATTGCTTAGTTGCGGGGCCAGCATGAGTGAGCTCTCCCTCCGGGGGGCGCCACCATGTCCGTCCAGCGATAGCCCCCATGGACTCACAGATATCGGTGACCCCGATGGAACCAACCCAAGACCACAGACGTGGAGAGGACATCGAAATTGAGGTCACCATGAGAGCAGGGCATGAAGGGCCACAGAACTTGAGACATTTTTTTTTTAAATGCTGATCGATAAGAATAAGGATGATTAAGATGATGCTATGGATTTCCATTTCGGTCTGAGACTTCATGACAGGGCTGTAGTCTATGCTTCCTTTCATAATATATCCAGCGTCAACCAGGCCCGAGAGATACAGGCACCTGCAGTGTTGGTCAGGAAATTTGAGCAACACTCTCAGAAACGCATCCATTAAGTGGATGAAACTCGACTGTGTGGTCCCAGTCTTCCCAACTGAGTCTGCAGCAAACTCAACTCTGGGTAGGAGCCGGTCGGGGCAGAAACCCCCCCATGACTCTGATAGGATTCGAACCCACGACCGCCCAGCCGGGAGTCTGCAATGCTAACCACTTCACCACGGCGGCTGGTAGTTTGATGTACTTGGGATCAGAGCTATGTTCATATCCCTCCTCAGAGCATCCAACAAAGTTATTGTGGGGATTCCAGGACTGCCTACTGCAATAGTGTTTAATGCATACACTTTGGTGAGGAGGGCAGGAAACGCGTTATTTCACTGTCTGGCAGGTAAACACTGAGTAAATAGGCGATCAATGATTGTGTATCAATTATCCCACTGGTCTACAGCACACTTCTGCTTCAATTCTCTTGCATTTTATGACCCATGAAAGTGAACATCCACAGAGACCATTTCACAATACTAGTCGTGAAGGACACGCAGAAATCAGAGTTTGACATGATAAGCATGATTAGCCATACAGGGAGTATGGTAATACACTTTTCATTCTGGTGTTATATAAATTATAATGTACAATGTCAAACTTATATAATGTACACTGTCAAACTCACTCAGAGTTCAGAAAAAGAGGACGGAGCAAATGCCCTTATGGTTCACACAGGTAGATCTGGGGACAGTTATCACTGTGTCAGCCATGATGAAAGGAATCCATCTGGTGCCATCAACTCAAAGTGTCAAGGGTAGACCATGTTGAGAGGATTTTACTAGCGCTGAATTCTGGATTTCTGTTCAGCTCTCAGTGTTTTATGATGAGGACCTGTTCCACTAAGCACTCTGATAATCTACAGTCAAAATCTGATGGGTTTGACTAGCAGTTTGTAATAGAAAACATGTTGTGAAGATTGTAATGTGAGGCTAAGTGAATGGGAATGGATTGGGAATGGGATTATTTGTACCTAAAAAAAACACACACGTCAAAATACTCACACATGTTCTACTCGAACTCTCTGGTAATCTGACAGTATAGCGCCTACAGCCACAGCTTCTATGTCGACCTCCCTCTGCGTTCAAAACAACAGTCACAGTTAGTTTTCTCCTGAATTCTAACAGTGGACGATTCTTAACAGAAATTAAAAAGGAAAAAATTAGAAAGAACAAAGAAGACAAGAAAGAACAAATGAAATCAATCAATGAAATGCACAAATACAATGAAAAACTAAGAAATAAAATTTCATGACACTGTTTTTCAACAGACACTGAAATCTAAAAGCTAAATGAAAAACGCACTTTAAAAAAAAATCTGAATTCATAACACTAAGCTTAATGCACAGGTTTTCCAACAACAACAACAAAAGACAGTTTCAGATTATACTAAAACACTTATACCTTAGAAATCTGATAACACAGTTTTATTATTAAATAAGGAAAAGGATGCAGTAGAAAGTTATGTGGATAGATACAAACAATAATGTTTTTGTGACAACAATTCAAATTGTAAACAGATAACAAAACTTGATGGAAAATATACAACTTTAATTGTAAAGTTTATCAATACTATCAACAGAATTTATAATGTTAAAGATACTAATGAAGAAAGCCAAAAAACTGAATGAAGAAAAAAAAAAAGATTACACCTTAAATACATAATTACATTAGGTACATGTGAGACTATGTGGTAAATGACTGGCTAATGTCACAGAAGTTTTTTTTTTTTTTTTTTTTTTTTTTTTCAATTTAACTTAAGCCCTTCTGACAACAGATGCAATATTATGGGTGAAAGCAAACTAAATAACAAAGTAACATTTTCAAAACAGCTATAATACTAGCAGCGTGTTTTTAACAATTTTAGGGACTTAAAATTTCACAGACATACAGTGAATAAGATCATGCCGACTGATCGCATCTGGAGGAGCAATACCCTTTGTAGATTAATAACTTCAGTCTATGTAATAAACAAAACTAGACTGCCGCAGGAAGATCCACTTATATTGCCAAAATTACATCCCATGAAGACTACAAATAAGTGTTGTACTTTTTCTAGTTCAGTTATTTCTCCATAGTCAAAAAAATAAAAAAAAAGAGAGGGATGAAAAGCTTCCCAGATATTTTTCAGTTGCTTTCCAGGCTCCCATTCCTGCATGAGGGAGATGTAAACATAGACCCTCTTGTCACATTTGAATTTTAAGAGGTTAGCCATAAAAGTGAAAAAATTTTTACTACCAAAAAATATTTTACGATATACTTACCGGTCCAAACAAACACCTAACCCATATTCAGCATGGAACATCGGCCAGCATCAAGATTCTCAAAAAAAGAAATAGAGAAAGAGTGGAGAGGCAAGTTTGCCTCAGTTATGGATAGGCACCAGCGAGATCTTCCATAGTGAGTTCACAACATTCAGCCCCTTCTGAACAAGATCAAATTTTAAAAGGAATTTAAAGTAACTTGATAAATTTTCGCACCTTTTTTTTTTTTCGCAAGGAATTTAAAGTAACTTGATAAATTTTCGCACTTTTTTTTCCGGGCTCAGCAAGGAGGTGGGAGAGCATCCTAGTGTCTGAACAGGTAAGTGTACCGTAAAACCACTTTTAGTAGTAAGCTTCCTTTTCTGCCTGTCCAAACAAATGCCTGAACATCAAAAAGGATGGTGAGTGTATCTTCACCTGAGACATGTGGCCTAATCTCTGCAGAGCTGCTCCTGATGGAGAGGTCAGAAGAAATGAAACACCTGGGACCAGGTGCTCCATATCTAGCCACTCGTCTGTGGCTGACAGACCATTTACTCCAAAGAATGGGTGTCACACACAGGTCCCATCTTTCTGACTAACAGAGGTAAAATTCCCATTGTGGTGGATGTCTGAAGTCACCTACATGGCATGATGAAGAAAGAGCACTCTTGTCATGCTCACAAGTGAGGTTAGCTGCTAAGTTTTTGCTTTGTCAGACTCACTGCGGTTGGCAGCATCTCCACTACATGTAAGAGGGAGGGTGAACAAAAACAAAAAAAAAAAAAAAAAAAAAAAAAAAACTTTCTCTTAGAAGGGAGAAAACAGATTCTATGTAAGCAGACTGACAAATCATTTTGTTATAATTATCACAACTCAGTACACACAATTGTAAAACCTGAATTCTGGCCAGGAGCTGATACAAGTCCTCCACTTCGTCTTTGTCGTGTGGAATGTAGTCCTTGTCGATGCCAAGAGCTGTTCCCTGAATGACGTGACGATACAGCGGCAATTCCATGGCCTCTGCATACAGTTCTATGGCTTGATGGCCCACTGTCTGGTACATGTAGCTATCCAGCTCATCTAATCAAGAATAGTAAACTGTATTTGTAAAATTGTTAGTAACCTTTCAAATAATGTGTGTGTGTGTGTGTGTGTGTGTGTGTGTGTGTGTGCGTGTGCATGCATGCATACTCAAGCTTATGTATGATCTTGAATTTACATGTGCACAAGCACTTGTGTATGTAAAAACACACAACTGATAAATGTGTTTGCACTGGCATTTCTCTGTCAGACTGTGACAAAAGGTACTTGCCCACAGTGAACATTTAATGCGAATGTTATAAAGATTTTTTGTGAAGAAACTGTGTTTCCTTTCATTATCATGTTTTATATACACAGAAAATCTAACACAAATAATCTGAGGTTGTTGAGATGTCATCAAATGCATAAAAAATCTCAAAAACACACTGTTGATCTGTGTCCCTTTTGAAAGCAACCAAATACAGCCATCTTTTTGTAAACCCACAGTCAGCTTTGTTGCAGCATATGTTAGAAATGTCACAGTAATTCATTCAAAATTTGTGTCTAGTGAGATTAATGATAAAAAGATGTTTTTAAAACTAAACTCAAAAATACCTCTGAAAAATAAAGCCCTTTTCCTTTTGAGAAATTACAGAGGTCGACGAGGACACATAATGTCCTCAAAAAACCTTCCAACACCAAGTCATGTTTCAGCTTTGTAATTGTATACAAATGTGCTAGTCTGACCTTTAAACTGATACAATATTTGGACTTTGTTCTTTCCACAGTGAAGTCTAATAGTCTATAAAATGTTTGTTTTGAAGGCTAAAACTCAAAGTCATAAGAGTTCATAAAATTCAGATCCATTTGTCCCATCAACTAACTGCCAATAATTTAAGAGAATGAAAATTTAAGAGAATAAAAAGCATTGATACCATTTGAAGGTTTTCCATAGCCATGGCAATCACATAACACACAAATTGAAGATGAGGCTCAAAGATGGTGAGAATCAGGCCAGTTTCTGTTTCAGTCGGAAGCTTTGCAAGTGTCACATACAACTAAAAGTAAAAAGGTCATGAATGTTGCGAGCAACACACATTTTATGCCATTGTTGTCATCGTACTCTGGCTAAAAGACTCCAGGGGTCATCTGAACAGCCGAAGCACTTGAACACTACGGTACAAATGCATGAGTTAGGGATGAGAACATTATGTGTGTGACTGTTTTTTTGATTACCCTGCCACGTGGGCAGGCACACTCCGACTTTGAGGGATTTTGGAGACTGATAATGTTATGCTAGGAGCTTGTCATGACTGAATCCCCGCAAAAGTATGCAGAGCATAACAATATTTTGATGTAGCCTTGGTGTTCTAGCCTATGTCAATTGGTCTGACACAGCGTAAAGCCAAGGCGAATTTTATGCCATTTCACTTTTAACAATTGAATATATTATGGCTGTAAGGTTCAGACTGATTTTAGTATTGAAAAGAACAAATGATCCAGGGGCACAAGTTTGCTTCATGCAATGTTTCTGCAATAAATTGAATCATTGGATTTTGTTATCCAGACATAAATAACTACAATGTTGCATCTCTTTTATGACTCCAGAGAATCTGTCCTGAATGACACTATAATCGACAAGAACCAGAACTCTGGTCACCACGTTGTATTACTTTTTGGTAAAGGGTTGTTAAAATCTATCAGTAGTTTATTAAGGAGGGCCACTCATTCTCTCCTCCTATGAAAGAAAAAAATTTGTTAACAGAAAATCAAAGTTTCATGTCCTCTTGAGCTGATGTCCTGATTGACATGATTTTTAATGTAATTTGTGATTATACATTTGTCTCTAATCCAAACGTTACGTTTTCATTTTGAAGTCAATGCCAGGGAATAAAAATAAAATCCAGTTTTATAAGTATTTACTGCCTGGTGTGCTAATCTTTCAAATAAAAAACAACATTGCATATGTGTTGCGGGAGACATAGGACATGACATTCAGACAAAAATTTATCAAACTTGAAAGATCTGTTTCATTTTAATGTGATAATGACGATATGCAACAGTAAATGTTAATGCGTTTACTTTTCATTTGAATGCCTAGTTTTGTCCATGACCTTTCATCACGGTGGCATATGTTAGTTGACATGTTTCTTTACAATATCAGCTAAAAAATGCAAAGAAGAAGCTGCAATAGCGAACATGAATTACACACAAGGATTATGGCACAGAAAGGAGGACACAAAAAGCATTTTCAGCCAGTGAGTATCAGTTAATACAATCCTCTCTTTCTCCACGCTTCCAAAGAATAAAGTTGAGTATCAAGTTCAAATGGAACATGTAGCTGACAAAGTGTTTTATAATCAAGAACTAATTACTGACCTTTGTCCTGTGGTTTGAGGTTGGCCAGGGCCACGATGTGGTGTCCCTCTGCCACACACTGCACCATATTGAAACAGCTGTCCTTGCCACCACTGCATGGAAACCAACAAACCTAGTACAACTTCTGTTAAAATCACAAACAGAAACTTCGTAAGTTTAATAAGCATATATGCAAATTTGATTAAAAAGTGTGAAATGACAGACTTTTCATAAGTACAATATGCAAGTAACTTTGTAAAGATACACTAAAGAAAAGATGAATATACCACCCTAATACATTATTTCCACATCTGTTAACGCTTGATTCAGCTTCCAAGTGAATAAAATGTACAGTAAGCTGGAAATCACCACTGAAATTGATGGCATTTTTACACACACACACACACACACACACACACACACACACACACACACACACACACTCTCTCTCTCTCTCTCTCTCCCTCTTTTAGAGAAAATAAGAGAGAGGGAGGTAAAGGAAGGAGGGTTAAAACAGAGAAGCTGATCATAGCACACTTTACTGGCATCGGCTTATTACAGTACACCAAGTACAAAATACTACATGACAGTCAGGAATAAAAAGTACAGAGAGGAGCTCTTAATGACAAACAATAACAGAGTTTTGACTAAAGTAAAGTATAGGTAAAACATACTCAGCCACATTAACTGGTACTAATTTGCATTGAAGGTAACATAATATGTGTGCGCACTGAAAATAACTCTCTGATCCATAAATCATCCAGCTATGAAAGGTTATTATGTAAGTTCATTATGATAAAAATAGCTGTTGCAGAAAAACACGTCAAACACCAGAGGGAACCCTACCATGTCTTCCTGGTGTGTTCAAGAAGAGGTTCAACAGACTCGGGCAGGAAATGCTTTGAGCCACATACACTATCGTATGAAAATGAGAAGTGAGACATCTACAGACAAAGTGGAGTGGCAGAAAAGAGAGACAGAGAAGCTGATCCTGACACAATTGATTGCATCAGCTCCTTGCCAATGAAGTATATGAGACAAACTAACAGTGATGAATAAAAAGTACAGAAAAGCTTTTTAATGAGTGATGAAAACTGAGCTTGAATGAAGAAAAAATAAAACAAACATGAACAACTACATTAACTGGTACTAACTGTATTCAATGTAAGATAATTCAGAGATTCTCGGGAAAACTGCAGAAAAAAAATCATGTGAACTTGATTCTATTATTCCTATCCCTGTTATAAATATGAAAATCTCAACTCTTTATTATTTGTCCTCACGAATATTTTCAACATGTCTCTCTTGAGTGGTTCAGTCCCTGATGATTTCAAAACTGCCATCGAGAAACCTCTTTGAAAAAATCATTGTTCGATCCAAATGAACTGTGAACTTCCGACCAATCTCCAATCTCCCTTTGTTGTAAAAAATTTCCATCAATTACTCCAACATCTTCTTATGGATAACCTTCTAAGTTTCCACCAGTCACACTACCGTGCTGGACACAGCACAGAAACTGCCGCTTGACAACACCATCCCATCAGTCCCACTAAAACACCAAACCAAAAAAATAGATTTCAAATCTATGCCCACTCTCCCCTCTCAACCCCCCCCCCCCCCCCCCCCCCCCCCCTTTCTTGCTTGGGACAGTGCGAAAGGCCCGACTGACACGATCAGTGACACAGGAAAAAAATTGCGTCACGGTAAATGCGTGCCGCCTTTCGTTCTCTACCTACCTCCCTTCCCCTCTCTCAACCCTCCCTCCCCATGCTCTGCGATACTACGCAGCGTGGGGTGTGAGTTCTAACAATAGCCCGTCTCACCCCCCCCCCCCAACCCCCCCCCCCCCCCCCCCTCTACCCCCGCGACACAAAGGCATGTGCCGCGCTCTCCACCACCACCACCCCCCCCCCCCCTTTCATCCCTACCGTCCCCGTCCTCGCAGACACCTATGCGGACGCATAAATTAACTGGGGCTCAAACAGCCAGCTATACGGATGCATAAATTATCCCGTGCCGATTAGGATCAAACAATTTTCCGAGGCGATTGGTGACTAGACTAAATCCCTCCCCCTCTCACCCCTGATGGGTGAATGACAGTTTGTCGAAATTTGATTCGGCAAGCAAGAGGTTCATATAGCAGCACACACACAGGTGCAACTGACCCCTCAGGACTGCCTGTAGACACGAGCAGAGGAAGACAAAGGGACAGAGAAGGCCTAGGAAACTCTTGGTAACTCCTTGATCTCAAGTCATTCCCTGTTCATTCCCAGGAAAAGTGAGTTGGGACTCTGTTTTACATTTTTGAATCTATGTATTGATTTTATGTATGCTGTGTGTGTTAGCATTGTAACTTTGTACAAATGCTTAGCAACATTTATCAAACTGATGAATGATGATTTGGTGTAGTAGTTTGCTTGCCATCATAGGGCAAAAGCTCTCTCTCCCAGTGGTTTGATTCTTTGTTAACAATCTGACCACTGCTCTTTGTGTGCACCCTGACTTTTGTCAGTGTGCAACTCTGTCTCTGTTAAGATAATAATTCAATGATTAATTTTGATCAGGAAAACAGTAGTATGCCTGTGCTAGGTAAAAACTGCTACTCTGATTTATAAATACTGGTGATTATTGGAATGATTTGTAGTGTGTGACTTAAGTCTACACCACATGTGTACTTGGACTAAGCATAGCCCAAGTCAGTGTGATTTAATTCATATGAAACATGGAAGAGTTGTTTAACTAAAACTAAACATTGTATACTGTCTCCTACCCTTTTGTGGGCTTAACTTAGCCATTAACCAAAAGTGGAGGTTAATAGTTATAGCAGAAACTCTACCATAGAGAAAACTTTGCTGGCTGAGTCTCACACCCTCTCTGAAAGAAAGAAAGAGGAAAAGGGTAAATGTGTGCACTCGACAGACCAGCCACCAGATTCTCATCTACAGATCAAGTTCTCTTTATCGCAGAACTGGGATCTGGTCACGCTACACATTGCGACTGAACCAGGAGCTGGGACTTCGCCAGAAACCAGGGCGACACCAGACAACAAATCTACACCAGTGGGGCAGTCACCAGCCACAGGAGAGAACAACTGTCTTCTCCGAAGCAAAGCTAAGTTTGCTTACCACCTGGACTCAAACCCATCAGACCCTTACCCTCACTTTATGATGAAACAGTGAGAACCTGTCTATGAGTATTACATTCGCAAGCAGGGGATGTATAATAACCATATACATTCAGTGTAACTTAGACAGAACCCCTGTATGCCAACTTAAGCTTGCTGCACAGAGTGCCAGCGAGTAAAGTAAAGTAGGAGTGAGGAAGGACCCCTCATTGTGGTAGTCCAATGAGAACTGAAACACAGCCTATGGAAGTGTCACGCCATTTCTTATCTATGTATAAGTAATAAAAGTTGATGTGTGAAAGTGCACTTAACTTGTGTCAGTTCCCCTGTTGTTCAATCGAATGTTGAATGTTGAAACTTCTCTCTTCAATTCTGTATCTCGGAGCTATAAGTACTTGTAATTAATAGTACAGGCCTAAGGAAAATTATCTCAGAGCCAGTCTTCCGTATTTTACTAATACCCGGAACAAATAAAAATTTCTTTAACAACCGTTCTGTTCATCATGAAATGTTCACTGATGACACTCAGCTTGAATGTTTTGATATGCTAGATAAGTATGATAGTCTTGTCAAAACTTTTCAAGATGATGTCTCTGATATAAAACAGTGGATGACTAATAATAAGCTGAAATTAAACGATGATAAAACAGCAGCTATCCAGTTATAAAAATACTCTCAAGCACAAGACCCCCATCTTCATCTGTCAGTAGTCCTAGGCTCCACTGACATCTCATTCACGCCATTTGTTCGTGACCTTGGCTTCTATCTTCACTCTGATCTCGCCCTGAACACATGGTCAAAATCTGCAAAGCATCCTTTCTTGAACTCCGTTGCATCAGCTCTGTCAGACCTCTCCTTACAGAACAGGCCACAAAGACTTTGGTGTCTTCCTGCATTCTGTCAACACTCTTCTCCTAGTTGTACCTGCAGCCTTACTCTGACCACTACAATATATTCAAAACTCAGCGGCTTGCCTTATCTATCTACCAGCCATCAAAACAACACCATACTTCATACCTCTTGAAGAAATTACACCGGCTCAAAATCAAGCACAGGATACAGTACAAGTGTACATGTCTATGTTGTAAGATTATCACAGGCTAAGCACCTGCCAATCTCTCTGACCTTTTCAAAATATATATTCCGACATGTTCCCTTTGATTTTCGTCCGATGACTGAATTTTTCGAATTCCCTCATAATCATATAACCAAACACACGGCAAAAACAGCACAGTTCTAGAGCATTCTCATTTTCTACGGCAGTACTCTTGAATTCGCTACTGTTCATCTACGTCATACCTCTTCCTTCCTGACTTCCAAGTCTGCATTTAAATTTATCTGTTTAAACACCAGTTGTTGAATACCACCTGAAATATTACTCAGTTACTACATCATTTGCACTTTGCTCATGTATGAATAAGCTGTTCACCGTATTGTATAGAGTACGTGTTCATGTATGCGACGTTTTGTCCATGTGAGTGTGTGTGTGTGTGTGAATGCACACAGGCTGTGTGTAATCTTCAACTTTAGAATACTAAACTCGGGGCTGTTTTAGACGAAAACAAAAGGTGTCTTAGGCTCACCTCGATGCGCTAAGTTGAATGGAACCCTCAGCTAAGCTGTACGACCACTACTTTCCCATGAAACTGCGACAAATACACAGTAAGCTCAGCCGATCACAGCCAGAGCAACCACCTGCAAGCCATTTTGACTGCTGATCACGCGGGTGGTCGCGTCATCAATCTCTGTGTGTTTTAGAAAAAAAACAAAGGGTGTCTTAGGCTCACCTCGATGCGCTGAGTTGAATGGAACCCTCAGCTAAGCTGTACGACCACTACTTTCCCATGAAACTGCGACAAATACACAGTTGTGTGTGTGTGTGTGTGTGTGTTCTTGAAATAATGTAGCGATTCCCTGATTGTAAAACCATTAACGATCTTGAAGTTTTGTACAATGTGCTAGTCACGGTGCTTTCTGTCGAATCCACTTTTGTCTGTCTGCTCACCTGATTAAAGCCACAGTTTTCATTGTTAGATTGGATGATGATGAAGTAAACCGGAGAAATGGGATACTGAGGTAAACACGTGAAGAACAGGCCGGAAGGAAGTTAATGTTTCTCAAGCAGCCGAATTTATTTTCACCGAAACCAACCGAAATCAAAAAGTCCAAAATAATGCTGGTAAAATATAATGAACATTTCCTTTTCAAATGCTGAAGTTTGATCAAATGATGTAAATCGTTAAAATGAAGATTTCATATGAGTTTAGTTATCCCAATGTTCAGTGGGGTGGAGCCTGGGTCAGAGGAGAAAGAAAAATGTTAATGAATAAGATCAGGCAACACACGCATGAAACAGGGAGGGGAAAACTAGGAGGAGGCCTTATCAAAATTCTAGCGGGACAGAGATACTGTTACTTATAGCCGATCAAAATCGTAGCTATTTTTATGATCTGGTAGTGCAGTGAAGAAAACATCTTATCACAGATTTTCTCTTCATCATAACAAAAATTTTTCAAGTGGATCCAGTGACCACGACGTCTTATATTCCGACTGCACACTGAGTATGTACACTGTTAACATCGTTACCATTATTACTACAGTTATCATCGTTATAGTTGTTAGTATAACATTATTTGACGATACTTCCATCATCTTCTCATTGTCCTAATTACATTATTTGTTTATCTTGATACTTACTTGATACTTGATGTACTGGGTGTTTGAGGCCTTTTTACAAGGCCTGTTCACCATTCCTGTTCAAACTAGACTTGCGTGCGTGGCATGGCAAAAGCAGTCTAGCTGTAACAGCTGGGGTCAAATTTGTTTGGCAGACTTTCCCAATGGGCATCCAGTCTTCTTTTAAAAGCACTAATGCTCGGGGCCGTCACCACATTATCTGGAAGACTGTTCCATGTGGACCCACTCAATGCGCAAAGAAGTTAGAACGCATGTTTAGTCTGCAATGTCCTTTCTCTAGTTTTAGAGAGTTCCCTCTAGTGTCTCTACCTTGGTGGAGCTGGAGTTGTGGTCTGTCTGTGTCATATAACCCTTGCATGAACTTAAAAGTGTCAATCATGTCGCCTCTATTTGGGGGTGTTCAGGCTTGGCAATTTAAGTGCTGCTAGGCGCTCTGGATACGATTTTTCTTTCAGGGGGCCAAGAAGTTTTGTTGCTCGCCTTTGAACATCCTCCGGGTCCGCACATAGGGTTTTGAGTCTTACATGACCGTACTCAAGGACTGGCCTCACAAGGGACTTATAGAGTTGGACAAAGGTTTCTGGTGTAAGGTGATAAAAGGACCTTCTGATGACCCCAAGGATCCTATTGGCCTTTGCCGTTGCTTGTGCACATGGTTCTTGAAACTAAGGTCCTCGTTCACCAACACTCCCAAGTCTCGCTCTACTTCACTTTCTTCCAGTCTGCTAGTGCGATCCTCACCCTCAGAGTTTTTGCTGTTCATACAGTATGTTGCCTCTGTTTTGAGGTTACCAAGCCTAATCACACTGCAATTTTTGAGGGTGGAACTTTAATTGCCAATCGGTTGACCACTTCTGGAGTCGGTTGAGATCCTCTTGGAGAGTTTGCTGTGTATCACTGATGTCGTTTCGGGCGATGATTTTGTATCATCAGCAAAAAGCTCAACATGACTCTGGACGTGTTGGGGCAAATCGTTGATGTACAACAGAAAAAGAACAGGCCCCGACACACTGCCCTGGGGGATGCCACTGGTCACATCTGCTTGGTCTGACTTTGTTCCGTTGATATTGACGCACTCTGCTGGTCAGGAAATCTGGATCCATTGAAGGACTTTACCCTTATCATAATTGTTGTTTGTTGTCGTGATGCGCAAAAGCTGTGCATACAGGCGAGTGCGGCGGAGGTGCACTTACATGAGAAGTGGTCACTGCACAGGGTCAGGTGAACAAGCATACGAACTACGGCAGTACGACACTTAGGCCGGTTCACCAACTTACCGTTAATCCAGGGGCTACAGTCGTGCTGACGGTTGTTACGAGACCAGCGTTAAGAAATTAAGAAACTCGGCACATGACCTCAAACACATCGCCAAGACCAGCGTTAGGACCTCCATACCAGTATACTGGAGATAGTCTCAGCACTGCCAGTGGATGGTTACAACGGCCTAGAGGCTGAGGGTGTTGTGACAGAAAAGTTGAGGCCAAATCTGGATTTTTCCTGATGTCTTATTTTTTGTTTTTGATTTTCAGCATATTTTTCAACCGCCAATTTCAGCGAGCAAGACAGGCCTACCGTCAGAGAATACTTGTTTTCTTTTAGACTGAAACGATGCAATGACGTGTTTCTCCAGGAACTTTTCAGCAAACCTTGCTAGTGTCGTAAACAACCAGATTCAGGGGCAATCATATATGACACAATGTCATATCATAAATAATCTCAAATCTTTATCAAAAGACTACACACACACCCACACCCACACCCACACACACTCACCCACCCACCCACCCCACACCCACACCCACACGCACGTATGAAAAGGAATATGCACACACATGCACATGCAGGTGCATAGGCCTACACACGCGCACGCTAGCGCACGCACACTCACACACATGCGCGCATGCAGAGAGAGAGAGAGAGAGAGAGCAGAGAGAGAGAGAGAGAGAGAGAGAGAGAGAGACAGAGAGACAGAACAGCAGACAGAGAGAGAGAGACAGACAGAGAAATGCAGGCGCGCACGCGCGTTTACGGATGGTGGATCATCTTGGAATTTGACACACATTGCTTCTACTAAGAACCTAGCCAGGGATTTCGAAAGAAGATATGTTACGCACATCTTGATCAGGAAGAGAATTTAGAATATCACAGAGAGAGAGATCTTCATTATAAGAGAATTGAGTGAAAGAGAATTTCATCTTCTGTTCCATTTCCAGAGGGGAGACAGACCAGAGGGAGAGAAGAGAGCGAAAGAGAGAGGAGAGGAAGGAGGTACAGACAGACCGACAGACAGAGAGACAGAAATGCAGGCGAGAAATGCAGGGCGCGTTTACGGATGGTGGATCATCTTGGAATTGCTGACTTTGTTCAATTAACACTTTCCTAATCTTCATTGCTTCTACTAAGAACCTAGCCAGGGATTTCGTTACATTTTCATTATTATTTGAAAGAATATATGTTACCGATCTCTGATCAGGATTTCCTGTAAAGGAATTTAGAATATCACAGCTTTTGCGTTCTTCATTATAAGCAGAGCAATTGAAAAGTAAATGAATTTCATCTTCTGTTCCATTTCCACGTGATGGGCAAACCTTTTTTTATGTTCTTCACTTTGAAACCAGAGGGAGGAACAGCGAAAGAGAGAGAGGGAAGGACAGTAGGAAGGAGAGAGAGAGAGAGAGAGAGAGAGAGAGAGAGAGAGAGAGAGAGAGAGAGAGAGAGAGAGAGAGAGAGAGGAGGGAGTAATAGAGGGGGAGGGAGAGAGAAAGGACGAAGGAGAGAGGTATGGAGGTAGAAAGATGGAAGGAGAGAGGGAGGGGAGGGGGAGGGAGAGAAGGAGAGAGGAGGGAGGAGGGGGAAAAAGGGAAAAAAGAGGGAAGGGGAGGAGGGAAAGAGAGGGAGGAGGGAGGAAAAAAAAAGGAGGAAAAGAGGCAGGAGCGCGAAAGAGGTGGGAGGGGAGGGAGGGAGGAGAGGGACGGGGGGAGGAACGGATAGAGGGAGGAACGGACGGAGGGTGAGAGGGAGGATGGGAAAGAGGGGCTAAGGGAGGAGGGAGGGAAAGATGGAGAGAAGGAAAGAGGGAAGAAGGGAGGGAGGGAGAGAAAGGGGAAGAGGGAGGGAGAGAAGGAAGGAGGGACGGAAGGAGGAGAGGGACAGAGGGAGGATTGGAGGAAAGGAAGGAGGGAGGGAAAGAAGGGGTGAGGGGGGGAGAGAGAGTGAAAGAGGGATGGATGGATGGAGAGAGGGACACAGAGAGGAAGGGACGGAAAGAGGGAGGGAAAGAGGAACGATGTGAGAAAGAAACGGAGGGAGGGAAAGACTTACAAGGCGAGGGAGGGGGGGAAAGACTTACGAAGGGAGGGAGGGAGGGAAATAAAGAAGGAGGAAGGGAGGAAAAGAACGGAAAGAGGGAGAGAAAAAGGGAGGGAAAAAGGGACGAAGAGGGGAAAGGGGAGGAAAAGAGAGGAGAGAGGAAGGGAATGAGGGAGCACGGTCGCGCGCGCGCGCGCGCTCGCACACACACACACACACACACACACACACACACACACACATGAGCGTGTGCGCAGGGATGCACGAATGCATGCACGCATACAAACAAGTATGCACACACGCACGACGCACAAAGATCCACCACGCAGGCACACAGACACACGTACACACACAGACACACAGAAGCACACACACACACATACACACACACGCACGCATCCACACACACACTGTTATGCATACACACATATGCAC
>JADBJO010004464.1:125000-130000 GCA_016801955.1 Conus betulinus | reverse complement strand
ACACACATACACACACACAGACAGATGCAGACAGAGACAGAGACTCAAACACATGGATGGATGCATGCACACACACATGCACAAATGCATGCACACTCTCACACACACACACACACACACACACACACACACAACACACACACACACGCACACACAAACACACATGCACACGTGGACTCACGTATCCACACATGCATGCGCGCACACTTGAACTACACTTACACACACATGTGTGTGCGTGTGTGTGGATGCACGAATGCATGCGTGCATGCACACAAATATGCACAAACTCATGACCACACACAGATACACCATACAGACACACACATAGACATACATACCCACACACACACACACAATGCATGCACACACCTATGCACGTGAGCACGAACACACACACACCATACACACACATGTATGCAGGCATGCACGAACTACACACACACACACATTCACATAGAGGCACACACACACATGGATGCATGTGAGCACACATGGAAACGTGTGCATGTGGGGACGAATACACGGACAGACACAGACACTGCCAGACAGACAGACAGACAGACAGACAGACGCACACATATACAAACGTATCCAGCAAGCAGATGCATATGCATACACCCACGATCGCACATACCACACACATACATGCACGTAAGCACACAAATATGCATGCACTCACAAATGTACATGCATGAACACATGCACATACACACACAAAAATACACGTATGCACACACATACACATACATGCACCCATGCACAGACTGATGCTTTGCCCCCATACATGAACGGACAAGTACACATATACATGCACGTTATCATGCAAGCATGTACACACACGTATGCACATATATAAAAATGCACACATACACACACACACACACTCACACATAGACGGACAGACAGACACACACACTCAGACTCAGACACATTGACGGATGCACGCACACATGCAGACACGTATGCATGCATGCTTTAAGGAACACGTGCGCATGCACACACACATACGTGCACTCACAAATACAGACACACACACACACATGTACGAATGTATCCACGAAAGCACCAACACGCATATCACACATACATAGAGACAAACACACACATACACACAAGCATGCACCCTTGCCCACGCACACACACGCATGCTCCCACGTGTACATGCACATACACACGCAGACAAGCACACATGGACACAAGTATGCATTAACGACACACACTCACACACACATAGGTGTGTGCTGATGTATAGACAGACACACGCACGGATCCACACAAGAATGCATCACACATGAATGCTGACACACCACACAGATACACACACATACAGACACACATGGATGCACACATGTATTCAAGTATGCACTAATGCACACAGAGACTTGTATTGGCCCCATTACCTGGACTGTATACTGGACCAGTCATTGTGTGGACATCATTTTTCCCAAGAGCTTTGAAATAGTTTCACAGATTTTTTTTTATGGGACATAATTATTGATGGTTTTAGATTAAGAACCATACCAATTGGAATGCTGGCTTTCACAGAATCCAGTGTAATTATCTTTCTTTTATATAGATTGAGTTTATGTTGAAAGCGGTAAAAAACATTGTAGCGGTTCCTCCTACCCCTTTTTTTTCTGAACAAACTATTGTAGTTTGTCTTGATCAGTTATTGATAATAGCGATCATTACTGAGAAGCAAACTGGAATCTCTGAAGAAATAAGCAAGTTTGTTATTGTAGAACTGTCTTTTGAGCATGTGTGGAAACTGTTCTGTTTTTTGTTCCATTTGTGACATTTCACTTGAGATAGGCATGCTATTGTCATTTAGACTAAACAAAAAATGATTTGGTGAAATGATGAGAGACAGAGAGAGAGAGAGAGAGAGAGAGAGAGAGAGAGAGAGAGAGAGTTAGTTCCATATGCTTTCAAATTTACAATGAAAAATCAAGAACTTTTTATCCTTTGAGCTTTTATTTCACATACATGGGTACAAGTCAGAGAATCGTTGTCATCAATCATGAAAATGTGATAAAATGTAGTGTTATGAGTCAGCAAGGACAGCAGAAACATGCATGACTTGCGGACTCTTCATGCTTCTGCATCATTGATAGGACACAAAGATTTAGGAGCGAAAAGTCTACTGGATAGCAGAAAGACATGGTATTTTTGTTTTTATTTTATCTTGTTTTTCTAATTTGTAAATTTTAAAAATTTGATATGTTTTTTTTTTCCCCCCTGTAGAAACTGTTTTCAAGTGATATGTGCCCATTTTTATTTGTTTGTACTTATTATCTTGAGAAAAAAGGTGTCCCATTTAGATTCTGAACACATGCAACAAATACAATTATGCATCAAAATAAGATGTAAATCCATTCAGTGTTTTGAAATATAGCATGAAACTCTGCCATATTTTAAATTAAGACCAACTATAGATCAAATGAACTATCCCCTTCCTCATATCACTTCATTTAGAGACTCCCTCCTACATAATCACTCAGAATGTAGGGATCGAAACCTATTCCATACTTGATGTCCCATTTCAGGCCTTGGAGCTCCCCTGTGACGCTATCTCTATGTGAGCTGGCCTCCCCCTCATAGTCCCTCTCTACAGGGATTAGGGGGAATGGACAGAGCTTGTGCACTTAATCACAGGCTATGAAAATGACAGTAGTCATGACTGTGATTTGACTGAAAAAAAAATTGCAAACAGAATAACAAATTCTGACAAATAACTAAACACACAGACAACTATTCACTGCAAAGCATGTATTTAAATGAAATCATTTATCAATGTTCACATAAAAGACAACTTGTAACAAATCCCTAATGCAGAGAAATGAGTGCATACGCTAAAACAAGAGCTGACACACACTCAAAAATACAAAAATCACATTATAGCATATCTATACATGTCACTAACAATATACACACTCACATACACACGGTGTAACTTATGCTCTGACATACACATCCATGAGAGCACACACACACATGCTCACACACACACACACACACACACACACACACACACACACACACACACACACACACACACACACACAGAGTCTACCTTGCAAAAACACGTTAAGACTTCCGAAACCAACACACATTTCCAGAGTTAAGAAACAGCTGATGATCATAAATATCTTTGTAAACGAAATCCTTGCATCCGAAGACCAGCATGCAAGCACTCACTTGTGCATGATAAAACTGATGGGGATAAAAAACTGTTCCTGGTTGTAAGAGTCCTGAATTTGGTGGAATGACAGCGTCTTCCAAAGGGTAAAGGTTCACAATACTTCCTGTGCCACAACCACTGTAACTTGCAATTACCCATGCTCTTTTTTTTTTCCATCTTTTCTCTACTCATGTCTGGTCTGAATTAAGTCTTGATAAATTCATCAATTTACTTCCATGAACATATCTGCCACTGATACAGACCAGACACCTGACCTTTTGATTCTACTAGAAAAGGAAAAAAAAAAAAAAAGCATAAAAGGAAGAACTTAAGACTATTTCAGTATGCATTTAAGGAATGGTGGAAGAAACACCTGCCGGATACCCATTAGCTCTAACCTAACCTTCACCATAGCTGGTAGATCAGACAGACTCATTGTTCAGTTTAAATATCAAAGGGGAAAAAAAAACACTCACTTCAGGACAACATGAGATCAGCATACAGAGGTCCTGATATATTTGAATCCCACCTGCTGAAATTGGGTTTGTTCAAGTACTGACTTTAGAAAGTATGCTCTAACTATTGAATGTCACAGACTCTTTTGAAAGCCTGGAAAAAAAAAAACCAGACATAACAAACTGTAACATACAGACTGGTGATGCTCTGATAATACAGAATTGACTTTGATGAAAAAATTGTAAGTTCTTAACATCAATCCTATGTTAAAATCTTTGCCAAGTCATTACTATAATGATGAAGAATTGTTAGTCTGCACTTGTTTTCCCCCACTACTTAATTGTTCAGCATCGATCCTAGTAATGTTATGAAGCAAACACACTTCTTACGGCCTCTCACAGAATTTAACAAAAAAATCATGGACATGATCACAGCAAAACAAATCAAAGGGGTTTCCTCTGTTCCTACAGGTTCAAGCAATCTGTATTAACACAGGAATGGACTCTGCTTGTGACTCGTATAGAGTGATAAATAAAAAGGGTTTTAACACCTGACATTCATCCACAAGAGCTGAACACATATAGTCATCATAAATTTTTTAAAAACATCACAACGATATTGTGAAGGGATCACATCTGCAAAGATTGATCAGTCACATGAAATCATGAACGGCTTCACGCCTTTGTTGAAGCTTTGTCTTTCTGGTCAAACCTTCGCAAACAAGGTAGCAGAACACAGTGTAGTCAGGTAAGTGGACAAAAAAAAAAGGAAACCAATGTCAGATCAATACTTGTGTGTATATAGTGTATGTATGTGTGTGTGCGTGTGTGTGTGTGTGCGCGCACACAATTGACCTTTGCATAAATGTCCATAGAAACCTGTGCCAAAGGCGGAAGTAGGGCCAACTATGGCAGCCCCAGTCTGTCTTTGTGTTGACTGAAAACCACTTGTCTGATGGCGGGCAGTAGTGTGTACATCTCCATACAGTCTGTGGTCTGGGAGTTCACCTGCTTGTAGTGGAGTATCACTTCTCTCAAGTTCTGCAAAAGACAAACCAGAACCATTTACGATGGTGGATGTAGTAGTCAGGTATGTCATTTCAATGTGTGTGAATATTTGAAAGTCAAAATTTTGATTCAGTTTCACAGAGAGAGAGAGAGAGAGAGAGAGAGAGAGAGAGAGAGAGAGAGAGAGAGAGAGAGAGAGAGAGAGAGAGAGAGAGAGAGAGAGAGAGATAGTGAAACAGAGAGAGACGCTGACACTGAAACACTTGATGGACCTAACTTTTATACTTTTGGGCCAATGGCATATAGCTGACTTATAACAATGATAAATAAACAAGACAGAACAATTTCATTAC